>QBDW01000628.1:0-14884 GCA_003261595.1 Maconellicoccus hirsutus | reverse complement strand
TATACATATAACCTTGTGACGTTAAATACCAAATAAAAAAAAAAAAAAAAAAAAAATTTTAATTTGATAAATGGAAGATGGAAAAATGGCTCGAGTAAAATGAAGTCAAGAATTTTCATATTTTCTCACAAAAATAAATAATTTTCATGTTTTTTTGGAGGGTGAGGGGGGTGAGGTACAGTTTACCATGAAAATCATTAAAATCTTAAGTTGAAAATGCAGCTTGATGACATTAAAAAAGGGTCTTTTTCCATTGTTCTAACATAGAAGAACGTCCTTCCGCCTCCGCCCCTCGCCAAGACCGCCTCCAGCGTGCAAGGATCTTTCAAGTTGAGAAAAAATATCCTAAAGTTAGTTTAACATGAAAATAAGTTTGAGACTTGAGGGTATTTTTGCCTTTGAAGGCGCATTTTAGGATTCTCATCGGAGATTGATAGATTGATTTCAATATTTTTACGTTTTTTCAGTATTCTCTCTTATGTCATATCGATCACAGCTTCATCTCTTTCATTTGGTTCAGTGCGTAAAACTTTCTTAGAAAGTGGCATTACCGGTATTTTCTCATTTCTTTTTAAATATTTTCAATCGTGATTTTTGAGAGAAACTCCGAACATTTTTTTCCTTTGTTGATTACCTGATTGAAGGATGTCAGGAGGTTGCAGATTTCATGTCTGTCTTTGCAAATTATTGAGAATTTACACGTTTTTTTTGCTGGAGGGAAGGGGTCGAGTTGAATTGACAGTCTTTGGAATGCAATTTCTAAAGAAAACGCTCCAAAAAATGATTTCGACCTGATGTATCAATAAAGAGTTATTTTGTCGAGAAATATTGGATCCTCTGTTGACCAATATGATCGAACCTTGTCCTCAATTCTGCACCGTTACATCATATCGCGATAATTTCACCATTTGTAAATCTCATTTCGCTGATGCATACGGATTGGCGATAATTCCGATAAGATGTAGATTTCTCAGCAACTTATCGTCGTGGAAACGAAGAAAATACTATGGTAATCCGTTCACACAAAACGTAAAATTTTACAACAATGGTATAAATAGGCACTGGCAGGATTAGCCTGGATGCAAGCGAGTATTAGCAAGTTCGTCCACCCCCGCTTATACACTACGAACAATTACCTACCACAAGGAAACATGATCTTTGGCTTCAGCTGTATCCAACAGATAACTGTTCGGTTACCATAAAACAATGCTCGCTATTCACAGATTACAAGCATGAATTGTATTATCATTATAAGTTTCGAATTGCCTTGCATCTTTGATGCGCGTATAATGTATTAAATTACTGTATACCAATGAAACCTAATGACTTTTAAACGATTAAAAAAGCGAACCGGAGGAAAGAGAATAAAACTCTTGTTTCTATTCTTTTTCCAAGTAGCACGTCGGCATCGGTGCAATTACAGAGTACTTAGAGCCCGAAAAAATCTTAGAAACGGTAAGCTTGAATGCTGCAGGTACCCATACACGTTTTAGCCCGGATTATCGTTTTAATTGGGATTAAAATTTTAATAAATAAGGATGTAAACGGCTCGTTCGGTGAATTACGCTTTTAACGCGTTGTAAATGTGTAATTAGAAATATATGTTTTAAGGAAGAAGTACAAAGAAGGTGGTAGAAGGAAACTAGTAAAACTAGTAATACCCGCATTGAGAAATCCATTGAGTTGAAGTGTTTTTGTTGAAAAGAGATAATCATTATTTTCGAAATTTTCTAATTTGGATGAACGTAAGTGTAGATGCTTGAGTGGAGTTTGAAGTTTTCAGTTTTGAGGGCAGATTGATTCACGAAGAGTCTAAGATTTAGGGTGTTTAGAGTAGTAATCGTGTCCTAAAGTAAGGACTTTTTGAGAGAGGACATTCACCTGTGTTGAGGTTGAGGACTCCTTATAACAGAGACCATAAAAGTGGTACCCCTGGGTTTATTTCAAGAACAATGTCCCAGAATAAACATTATTCTGAGGGAGAACATCCATTCATGTAAGGCCTGCAGTTGAAGATATGACTTGGACTTTCTGGTGCACTAGTCAAAGAAGTATCCCTGGGTTCTTTTCAAGAACTGTGTCCCAGAAGAAGAAAATTTTATGGGAGAGCACCCATCTACGTAAGGCCTGTGGTTGAAAATATGAACCTGTACTTTCTGGTGCACTAGTCAAAGAAGAAGTATTCCTGGGTTCTTTTCAAGGACTGTGTCCCAGAAGAAGAAAATTTTATGGGAGAGCACCCATCTACGTAAGGCCTGTGGTTGAAAATATGAACCTGTACTTTCTGGTGCACTAGTCAAAGAAGAAGTATTCCTGGGTTCTTTTCAAGGACTGTGTCCCAGAAGAAGAAAATTTTATGGGAGAGCACCCATCTACGTAAGGCCTGTGGTTGAAAATATGAACCTGTACTTTCTGGTGCACTAGTCAAAGAAGAAGTATTCCTGGGTTCTTTTCAAGAACTGTGTCCCTGAAGAAGAAAATTTTATGGGAGAGCACCCATCTACGCCAGGCCTGCGGTCGAAAATATGACCTGGAGTTCTTATTGCACTAGTTCAAAAAGAAGTATTTCTGGGTTCCTTTTGTGCGTAGTGTCCCAGAATAGGAATATTTTGAAGGAGAACATCTCTGTATTCGGCCTACAATACTGCATGGGGCGGGTGCTGGCCACTAGAGAAGTATCCCAAGGCTTTCTTCCAAAAACTGTTCCTTGTAATGAGTCATTTCTATAGGGTTTATTCCTGTATTGGGTCTGCAGCTCTGCACTCCCAGGCATTTTCTTGTTGTCCTGTTCAAAGAAGAAGTATCCCAGGGCTTCTCCCAGACACTATGTCCCAGAATGAGAATATTTTAAGGTGCTGCATTCCTGAATTGAGCGTGTAGTCTATAACCATCGTGTCCAGTAAAAAGGAAGCATCCCAGGACTGCTCCTAGGAACCAAATCCTAGAATAAGGCTTCTTCCAAGAACTGAACTATGTCCTAGAAGAAGACTATTTCGAGGGGTAACATTCCTGTATTGAGTCTATAGTCCAAAATACAAATTCTTAAGGCTTGTTCCATGTAACGTGCCCTTCAGTTAGGACATTTCCAGTTGGCATTCTCGTAGTTGCATCCATGGGTTGCATCTCCAGTCTAAGATATGACTCAGATTTCCTAGTCAAAAAATAATCTCTGGTTTCCTTCAATAACCCCAGAATAGAGATATTGTATTTTGAGATCTATAACTGTGGGTTATATCATGATACCGAGAAGTACTTGTCTTGCTTGCTGTTGCTTCAGAAGCAATTCCTAAGGGTGCTATCACTATGGATTGCTTCTGAAACAGCAAACAATAATTTTAGGCGCTTCGTAGCTATTTCTCATGATATAAAAAAAATATAAAAAGGTAAATAATACATTTTAATTGTTGACTTTTGGTTGTCACCCTTCATTGGTTGAATTTATCGATTCGTACGATGCAGATCGGTTTCCTATGCCAGATCTGGTTACCACAGCGTTATTTTTTTTATTGGCCATCGATTAAATGTTTACCTAAAGATATTTTCCCCCTTTTTTTTCACGACCGAGGGTTCAATAATGGCGTGTTAAAGGTCAACCAAAAACTCGATGATCAGCCCTACCTTACCTACGTTAGGTAAATACTCAAGTTAGCTAAAAATTAAACGCCAATGGTTAAGTAAAGGTACACGGAGTAGTGACGATGAAACAATGGTGACATTTCCAACGGTTTCAATGCACATATCGACACCTAATACATCCATCATTTCAGCTGCATCCTAAAGGTATTGTTAGTGACGCGAGGCAGGGGGCAAAGAAAAGGGAATTCTAACAATATACACCGATGCAACAATCCCCATAGATTCGATCGTTATATAACGAGTGAAAAAGAACGCGCGCGTAAAGGAGATAAAAATCGGCGACGATCTAATTAAGAGGTAAACGCCGTAAAACGCATCATAACTCGGGCCATCTTTAATGGACACTTTATTTTTCATCGTCGCCGCGCGTCATCGAGTAACGAAAGAGTTTATTGGCATCGATAATTAATTCGGTATGGGATCTTTATTAATGAAAATATTTTGGCAGCGATGTCGAAAATTACGTAAACACTGCCAAATATTTCATTATAACGCGACAACGCGATCGCGAAACGTTTCCACGTTTGAGATTTTTTCCCACACTCGACCAATTATGGAAATTAAAATATTTTCGAGTATTTACAAAAATATTAGGGAATTTTTTTCACGAAGAAAATTTTTTTTAACGGGTAATTGTTCTGGGTGCGATTTTATGGATGCCCCGGAGGTAGCAATTTTTTACGTGTGGATTCCATCGAATGATATTCGTCGTGAGGGAGATTTTGCGCAAGAATGTTTTCAAGTTGGTGTTTTTTACACGTCGAATTGAAAACGAGTCCACGTTTGAGACATAAATTGTTTTCAATTTGGCTTCAAGCCAGGGTTGATGGGTTATATGATATTAATGGGAAAACTCCTTAGGGCGTCTGGTTCAAGCATTCGATAGATTCGAAATTGTGATTTTTTTTTGGCAGCGTTGTATTGTTGTGTGGTTATTTTCCACGTGAGGTGCGTGAAATGGCGAAAATTTGAGTTTTATGTGTGATCGCTAAATTTCGTTGGTGGAGTCGTGTACAGTATTAGAGATTTTATTGGAGCTTGCGAAAGCTTGCAAAAGCTTGCAAAATGCTGAATTTCCTACTAACTTCGTTTTTGGTTTATTCGAAATAATTATGAAGATGCTTCGAAAATAGTATTAAAATTAACGAACGCCCCCCCCCCTCAAGTTCATTCTTGAAGTTTTTCCATTTACAAAATAACTGCAATCTTAACCCCCCCCCCATAGTGACCTCCTCTTTCAAAGTTACTCATAATGGGTAGTTGCTTCAACCAAGATTTTTGATTAATTTTTTCTTAATATCATTTAATCCATATTTTTCCTATGAAATATTAATTTTTTTCCAAAATATAATCTTAAATTAAAAATTCCTTGGTAAAAAATATTTAAATTTAATATTTTTTATTAACGTATATTTATCTCATTATTATTCGTTTTTGCGTTGAAGAAATACTGTAACCGCATAAATTTTATCGGCCAAACTTCATTATTTTATATTTTTGGACAATTTTCAAAAATTCAAGAATTGTGAAATTTCAAGTTTTATTCCAAATCGCCAAATGAAAAGTGACCAGGGAAATATAGAGAAAAATTTTTCTTCGGAAAGCTTACAATTTTACTATATTTTGGTTTATGGTCAATGTTTTAATCATTTTCCACAAATATTGGATTTTTGAGCAATTTACAATGTCGAAGAACGTTTTGTTGAATAAACATCAAGTATGATCTAATCTTTCCCCTCTTCGCTGTATCCACCACAATATCATGTTTTTTCATATTTTTGAATAGTTTATTGGGATATGCCTCAGAGAAGGTGCAGGAGGGGGGAGGATGAGGATAGAACTTGAGTGAAAATTAAGGGTTATGAAGAATTAAATTTGAAAAAGATTCTTGGATGTTTTTGCCACAAAAGTACTCGTTGTAGTAAATTTACAGGACTAGGGGTTGATGCAGGATGAAAATTGTTGGAATAGAAATTTTGGAGAATTGAAAGTAGCAAATTTTTTTATTTAGGTTTTTTTGAGTACCTCTTCCTTCAATGAAAAATCTCATTTTTAGAGGTCAAAATCCCCTTCTAAAAAAAATTGTGGTGGGGAGACTCTTCTAGACACTTTCATGAGTATCTTGATGTTAGTCAATTTTTCTTTGATTTTATTTATTTTTTAAATTTTATCTATGTTATCATTATTTATGAACATTTAAGGTTACTACGATGTACGGATTTTTGCGACTAAAATCGTGGTCACGAGGTTTTTTCAATAAAACACTATCGATTTTCTGGCGAAATTTCCCAAAAACTCGATATATCCTTTAATAATAATCGTTCGCCAATCCCGTCAAATCACTTAATCACAGAAGAGATTCGATTTTAATGCGAATGAAAACGAAAATCGACCTTTTTCGGCATCATTGCGACCTTGTTTCATCCCCACCACGATACGCGATCGGTATCGATAAAATTACTCGCCTAATTATCCGTCGTCGAACGTTGGAGAACCGCTGGAAATTAATTCGAGTGTTGAGTACGTTTACGCGGGAAAGTTGTCGGTTGGCGGGGTCCGGAGAGTGGGCGAATTTACGATACGATTTCAGACTATAGGGTTCACTGCCCCCGGGTAGGTTTATCTTTGAAATGACTCGTTATGTATACAAGATACACGACGTACAGGGAAGCGGGTAAACAGCGAGTTTTGCGTGGTAATTGTTTCATCAGAGGAGCCCGCGCTCTTGTGTCAATTTGTTTTATGATAAGATGTACGAGTATAATCTTCTACGCGTTGAAATTTCGTTTGGAAAATTCAAAGGGTTTGGGAGAGGATTTTATAAAATAGTCTCTCCGGAGGAGGTTTTCCATGAATTTTTGAAAATTTTGAAAAAATACGAGAAAAGTCAGTATTAGAAATTATGCCACTTTTTTTGAATTTTCGCCATATGCAGCAACTAAAGCTAAAATTAAAAAAAAATCAGCCATTAAAAACGCTTCGAGATTAGCGATGGAGCATTTTAATTCCGTAGTGAGGGGATCCTTGCGAGATATTTTTTCATAAAAATCGCCATATTGCCTCCTTCTCCTTTCGATACCTAAGATCAGAAAAACTCTCTCGAAATAAAGCTCGGAGTCGTTTTCGATAACCTTGAAAATTCCAATCTATTTCTAATTTTTGTCGCCAAAGTATTTGTGTAAAAAATTTGTTTCAATGTAAACGAAACTTGAGGCAGATCGGAGATTCAAAGAGGACAATGCCGAATATATAAGAAAGCGGTAAACACCTGAAAACCAGTTATCGGAGCTGACTCAGATAATATGTTACCTTCAACAATGACAACCTATTACTTAAATAAATTACGCGTCGACCATAAAACACATTATATTTCTGCATTAAATATGATTCGTTAAGGAAATCTGTTAATTAGTTTTAACATCATTCAAAATAAAAAAAAAAAAAACTGGATTTTACCAAGTTAAGAAACCGTGAGAAATTAACCGATTAAACGACGATACCGAGACGAAGCGAACTTCATGTGTAGCGCCCAAGTTGAAATTTTTATCGGCGGAAATCGCTTTTAAATTATCGACGGAAGTGCTCCGGGGTCTGGGCGCCAAGTGCTAAATTTTTTTCCGTAATTTCTGCGACTATGTTTACATAAAGGTAACGCAGGGTAATTAAAAAAATAATATCGGTGTACTCGAGCGTATCGACGTTGCCAAATATAACGAAAGCAAAGGCTCAAAAGATAGACTAATTAATACAGGAATAATTAACATTTTGTACACGAGCCAATGTGCGACGGTTGCGCGAAACTACCATTGAAAGTTAGAAAAATTGTGGGAAATATGGTAAAGGTACATTTAATATTTTAAAATCACGAGATAATTAAGTTTTTATTATAATTAGTAGCGTTGAAAACGAACGCACGCACGATGCACCCTGTATACGCCTGCGTCATGGAAGCAGAGCCCACAGGTAAGCCGAAAAACCAACTACGGGCGTGATTATGATAAAACGAGATCGTTTAACGACCATCAAATTAAATATGGTAATTAGACTCGTCCGTAACGGATTTTACGCGGGGGTCATGGATTTAGCGAACGAGTTTTAATTACGGTCGAGTCCGCGCCGAGCGTTTTTATATCCTTATATCCTTAGATTATCGAATAAGTCACGCTTCCAGTCGTCTGCGTTGATAAAGACACGCGCGAATTGAAATGTCTACCGGGATTACATCTGCATAGGGGAAGATTATTCCAGCGTAGCACCTGGAACCGCGATGCGAGCTTGTTATGGTGAATTTTTATGTCGCCGGAATTTATAGCGTGGAAATTTCATAAATTCGAGTAATAAAATACTGATAGCGATGCAGCATCCCTCGATAAACAGATTTCACCGAGGATAAGGTTTTATTGCATTTTAATACGCTTCGATGATGATTCAAGCCAGTACCAACACCTTTGAACCAGTTAAATGCTTATTTTGCATCACGTTCACGCGTCACTTTATCTCGAAAACGTTGGAAATCGTTTAAAAATGGTGAATTGGTTGTTCACGGTGACCGATTAACTGAAATGTTTATGAATGGACGACACGAAGGTGAAATCACCAGGAAGGAGATTTCATCGGAAGTAATGTGCGCATGGGGAAGCTTTGTGATGGTCTAAATCAACACTATGTAATTTTTTCACGCTCCGGAAGATACCTTTTCTTTGATTTCTTCACGAAAACTGTCACCAACGTCACAAAAGTGGACATACCACGAACGGGTCCCAAAATAGCACCAAGTCTCAAAATGGCATAATCCTAGGAAACCAATTCAAACCGGTCCCAAAAAGTACACGAAGAAAAAATACATGATTTTTTAAGACCACAAACTCCATCGAAGTAACTTGTAGATTTTTTGAAAATTTTTTTTATTTTTATTTTCAAAATTGCACCGTGAATTTTTAAAGTTTTATGTTTTGGAAAATTCCTACGTTAGTTATCTTCTTTTAATATTTGTTTATTTTTCACGTTTCTTCTATTTTTTTGTTTTGTTTTTTTTTTTTTAAATGGATTTTCTATAAAAAATTATCAAAAATATAGAAAACTAGGTGGAAGGGGAAAGGGAGGTTAGGCGAATTTTTCCAAGTTTTTGACGGGTTCCTCTGAAATATTTTACAGACCGTGATCTACTAATTTCGATTTATTGAATTTAATCCAGGATCAGCTCGAAAAGAGAAACGGATTTTTTTGCATGGAAATTGGAAAAATGATGTTTAAAGAATCAACTGGTAGGTAGTTTACCCCGGATCTGTTTTTCTGGAAGGCCTCGAAAATTTTTAAATCATTTAATTACGTATACGATTTTCCCTCGTTTCTTTTAGTTAGTAGAGTATCGTGTGAAAATTGAGGGGGTGGGGCATTTCCTCGGGCCCCTTTTTGCTCTTGAAGCTCTGGATACAGATTTTGACATGGTAAAAGATACTTCTGGGAGGAGGGTGGATGGGAGCTGAAAATTTTATTTGTTGAACTATTTTACGTCAATTTCAAAATTGTAGTTATACCTTGAAAATTGAAAAAGAAAAATTTGAGATTATTTTCAAACTGCTGATTATAGTCTCTTCAGTGTTCTGAAAACATCCTTGATCAATATGACGACCTTGAAATTCCCTCCCCTCTCCAATGTGTTTCAATCGAGATATCAACTTTTGCTCGAATTTTTTCTAAAATTTCCAGCAAGTACTTCTTTTTTAAACGAATTTTTACGTTTTTTTTTCGACATTTTTTGTAATATTTTTTCCTTGTGTTACGACCTTTAATTTACTTTTGACACTTGTGTGCGGAGTGGAGAGGGGTCGATGTTACTTTTTGACTGATTCGAAACTAATTTTTTTTATTTCGGTTTAATCCATTTTTTTTATTTTTATTTTTAAATTTTTATTATTTGTGATTTTTCAAATTGTTTACCTGTTTTCGGTGTGTTTTGATTTGATTTTTTTATTTTTATAGTGATTCTTGGCCGCGAAATTATTGTATAAAAATTCGCTTTTATTAATAAATAGCATTAACAAAGAAGTGTTTTTGTTTGGATCATCTCTCAAAATTTTTTATTAGTAGAAGTAAGAAAGTGAAAAAAAGAATTTAATAATATTATTCAAAAAAAAATTGTGGATTTCGAATAATCATATTTTTGGTGGGAGGGGTGAGAGGGGGAAATGGTGGAAAATTCAAGATGCTTGAAAATTTTCTTCAAGTGAGATACAGATACATTTCGTTTTTTTCAGGTAATAAACCTATTGTTTTGGA
This sequence comes from Maconellicoccus hirsutus, assembly GCA_003261595.1. NCBI lineage: Eukaryota > Metazoa > Arthropoda > Insecta > Hemiptera > Pseudococcidae > Maconellicoccus > Maconellicoccus hirsutus. Next base: position 4,969 of record QBDW01000628.1, on the reverse strand, counting down.
TTCATTGAAGAATTACCTTCCAAAAAAATCTTTTTTCATTTATTGTAATATTCAATTTTCGAAGAATCACCCAAAACTCGAGATCAAATTCTCACATAATTGTCGACATAATTGAACGATACATCTTTTATACCTTTTCCATTAATGAACACCCCTTCCACCTCCTGAAAAGCATTTCGATTCGTAGTGAATAGGGAAAAAAATACCGATTCATCGTGTAACTACGCGACCCTTATTATTTGTGAAATCTTCGAGAGTCGATATCCGGAGAAAAAATTCAATTAAAGCAGCATCCCTCGTCGCGAGGTTTGTGTACGTTGGTACATATGAATGAACCATCGGGTGTACCTATTACTTAACTTTAATCATTCCAAGGTATACGAACCTGTTATCAACGAAGGTGATGGGTAATTTTACATGTGCAATAGAGCACTGCTTCTATTGTCCTTAAACCTAGACGCGAATGACCGTTGTAACGATCTTTTAATTCTCACATAAGATATCGAAACCAGTTGTATGTGCTTTTGAAAGAGAAAAAAAGGATATATTAGGAAAAAAATTAATAATAATAATCAACTGGTTCTTAAATTACAGTTATTTCTGATTACGTTTAGACGTGTAGGTACGTAAATCCTGGGTATTTTTTCGTTAATATTCATTGAGGTAATAAACGTGGTTTATAGAAAGAAAAAGACGAAGATGCAACGAAAAAAAAGGTCCTTTGAAAAGAAGGGTCGTATGTACAAAAGATACACGTCTAGGAACCGTTGAATGAACCTGACCAAGGTTCCTGTAAACTGGTAAAAATATAACGAAAAAGTGGAGTTTTCGTTTAGGGAAATTTTTTCTTTTTATTTCCCTCCGGTATTTTTTTTCCGACGTGAAAAGAGGGAGAAAAGCTATGAAGGGATGATCATTCATCAAATTTATAACATATTGTACATGTGATCGTGATCACACGACGTTCAAGTGGGTGTACGGATCATTGCGGTTATTTATAACTTAATCGAGATCGTTACTCTTTGTCTAAGCAGCGATCCGATGTTAAAAATAATGACCCATGCACCCTTTTTTCGCGCCGTCGAATCGCCTTAATACTATGTGACTTTTTTACCAATTTCAATAGCGTTTATCAAGCTGATTTGCATGGTTTACGGAGTTGTTTTTGTTTTGATCACGATTTCCTCCCTCGTGTTGTATCGTAAACGTATTCGCGACGATTGGCTTTTACTTTTATACGTTTTGGTTACTATACGGGACAGGATAATGTGTGGTGAAACTTGTTATTCACGCGTTTTTTCTCTCTCTTTATTAATCTCCCCAAATTGCGAATTGGTGTAGGGGTAGGAGGGTCAGGAGTGTACAGGGTAATCGAGATTCGAAAAAAACGTTTGATGAGTTTATTTGGATGGTTTTTTCACGTGTTCAAGTGTGTATTTATGAGGGGTAATGAGAGGGAATTCTCAGTAATACCGGATTTTTTGCAGTTTTCGCAGAATACGGGCTTCTTTGTGAGTCGAAGTAGGTGATGGTTTGCATTAAATTAACCCATCGTCTAATTTGTTTACGAGGGGGAAGTGGAGGAGAGTGATATGTTCATGTTCACGAAGTAATGTACCTGATTGTTGCAAACGATTGAACATTTTTTTCAAAATTTTCCAGAGAAGAGATGAAATTATATTTTATTTTTATAAAATTGATAAAATTAATTTTCTATTTTTCATATTAATAATAATTTTATTTAATTTTTTCATTGAAATACATTTTCCAATATGTTTACTTTGTTACGCAACCAGAAGAAAATTTCAATCAGAAATAAAACATGACGGAAAAATTGATATTTCATTTTCAAAGACAATTTTTCATCATCAAAACACGTAATATAATTTTGAAAAATTTTTTTATCCAGTGGTTCTCACTTCAATGTGAAAAATTTCAAAATCAACAGTTGCGAAAAAAAATTGTAAAATATACAGCAAATTATTTATAACAAAAAAGGTTATTTGGAATTTATCTCAGAAATTAATAAATTTCTAGAAAAAATTTTTCGAACAAATTCGCAATAATTTTGAATTTCGATTGGTTTAAATAAATTTTACAACTTTGATTTTTCCAAAATTAGGCATCTTTCGTGCTACGCCCACGAAGGAATGATTTGAGAAGTACAAGGGGTATTTTTTCATTTAATTAAGAAAAGTATAAAATTCACGCGAACGCTAAACGAATCCCCTCGCTAGACACTAGCGGCTCCCTCATGAATACGCTCGCGTCCAAGAGTACGTAAATGTGATCGAGTCGCTGAAGTCTAGTGGCAAATGTTTCCGGCTGTTTCGGAGTTTCGTGTTGGTTGTTTTGATCGTGTTTTCACCGTGAATATATTAAATCCCCAACTGAAAATTTAATTCCGAGTTGCTCAAGTTCATTTTTAGATTTTTTGCGAATTTTCAAAAATTAAAAACATCGATTTGTGCCATGTAAAAATATGAAATAACGAAGTGCAATCGGAGTCATCTCGAAGATAAGGCTAAGAATTGAGGTGAAATGTGTTTTCCATGTGATTTTAACCTCCCGAATTTAAATTTTGCATTTCTGAATCGTTCAAGAGGCTCCGGTGGAATTTTAATTATTTCCAGAATTTTGAAAATTCTTCAGGACTTATTTATATGAAAGCACCTTGAAGTTCTCGTGTATTTTTGACCACGTCAATCAAATTATCTTCATTTTTGGGAATTTTTTCAGCCAACCACAGCAATTTCGAAATAAACACAAAAATATTTCCTGGAATTACACTTCAAAAGATCGTATAAAAAACCTCCGTGTATAATTAGAGAATCTTGAAAGGAGGGGGAGGGGGTGGGCTCTGTCCTGGAACTAATTTTCACTCGATAAGCTATTCTCCAGGGGTTGCTTTTCTTTCTGGAAAAATCTTCAACGGTTTTTCAACACGTGCAGCTTTTTGAATACCGTGAAACGACGGTGAAAAAAATGCCCTTTGGAAAATGAAAAAAATACGTTAAATTAGAAAAATCCATCGTCCATTTCCCTCAGCAACTCCGTGTTTACCGAACAGTTTAATTTTTCAGTATTACAGTAAATTTCTCACATGATAATTTGCGCCCCTGTTCGTCGACAAACTGCAATAATCCGTTTACTCGAATGCATAAAGACGTACGAGAATTTAAGTAAGGGCTGAAACGTGCATGCTGCAACCCCCCGGTCACAGTAGCGCGGGGACAAATGTCGAGAACAATGCCTCTTTTGAATTCCTTTGGCACTTTTTTTTTCGCCTAGTATTTATTTATCAGATTAAGATACACGAGAGAGATGCGGACGTGGTCCGTGATAAATCGTACGTGTAACGGTTTTAGCAGCGAATTTCACAAATTCGTTGGTATGACGAAAAACGGCCGAGGCCAGGATTAATGTAAAAACAAACCTATCAGCAGGATTAGAGATCGCGGCCGGTGGAGGCGGCGCGTACGCGATACCACTTGAAATACGCTAATATCGCCAAGAGGGTTGTAAATACGTCCCATTTGTACGATGGCACGAAGTACCCGCAGCTTACGTGCTAGGTAAACTTGACCTAGAAAAAATGACCTCGTTTTACGCGAAAATCTAATAAATTCCACCCTAAAAAGGGGATTCTTTCGGTTGAATGAATGCCGCGAGTAAATGAGCGCGTGTGCGAGGGAAAGAAACGAGATGGAGAGACGAGATATGCGTTTTTAAGTAAAAATACGTAACTGACGTAATTTTTATAGGTGAAGGTCTACTTGACGCGTTTAAGCCGCATTTTCACGTTTCCGGCCAATGACGATGGATCATCGCGAGTTCGCGTATTCGTCTCACAAGCTCCGCGCAAGGTGAATTTTTGCATAAAATGTCGCAAAATGTGTTATCGAAGAAAAAAGATTCGTGTCTAATTGTCCGCAGATCCAATTCAGTAGGAAAAAATAGTAGACGTATTGTAATTTGAAAATAATATTATTTTACAGAAAACCCTCTTGAGGTAGTTAGCTCGGAATTAAATGAGAGCGTTCAGGAGCCCCCCCCTCTTCCCTTTCTATAAGCAAATTTTTGGCCATCCAAGTTCGCTTTTTAATCGAAAGAACCGAAATTTTCATAAAAAATTTGAAGTAACGAAATGAAATTTATTTTGATAAAAAGGTTAAAAATACGAGAAAATGCGTATTCCTTGTAATAATTTTCTTCAGAATTTTCACAACGCTCCCAAAAGCGTCCGTATTAAATCAGCCAGCCCAAAATTTCTTCAACTTAGTTATCTACCTTTCGAAAAATTCCAGACAGGCACTTTGAAGGTCATTTTATGACTATTTTGAGAGCATTTTTTTTCCAAATGTGACTATATAATTTAAAAGGAGTAACTTTTGAGAGCATTTTTTCGAAACGAAGATCAAGTTTTCAAACAATTTATCGAAAAGAAAATTATTCAAGAGAAAATTGTTTACAATTTTCGTTTCAATTTTTTTCCTATTTTCTCAAGTTTTCGATATTTTTGTGAAAACGTCTTTTTGCGAGCATTTTCGCAACTATGATATTCCTTTGAAGACTTTTTGAGCATCAAGTCACTTTTACGTGGAAATTATTAGAGTAAAAGTTATCAGAAATTAATTAAGGCAGATTTTTTGTTTTAACTTTTTTTCCATATTTTCTCAAATTTCCGAGTTTTTTGAAAAAATTACCTTTTGTGGCTTCCAATAAAACAAAAACACTTCTTGAAAGCCTTTTTTTGACATGAGAGTCAACTTCACGACGAATTAATTGGAATAAAAATTATTCAAGGTAAAATTGGTCACATTTTTTTTAGTTTTTTTCGTATTTTCTCAAGTTTTTGAGATTTTTGGGAAAACCTTATTTTTCTGACGTTAAACAAAACGAAAATACTCGAGAGGTTTTTGTGGAGCAAAGGTGAACTTGATGGAAAAGTTATTGAAACAAAAGTTTT
>QBDW01000626.1:0-21162 GCA_003261595.1 Maconellicoccus hirsutus | reverse complement strand
AGCCTCCCTAGTTTTTATTCACATCCCGGCCTAAATCCCTTTTCGACCGTCATCCCCCGTGGGATGATCCGGCAGCCGTGCTGGAGCCTATAAATTAAATCCCGGGTTGGCAGCCCGATTTATTTCTTTATTATTTATTTTAAAGACGCTGCTGCCTCCATCGGGTGCCCCGCGACCTCAATGAGAACTCATGTTAATTGTAAGGACTGTCTCAGCGTGACAGTCCGGTAATATGTGAGGTTACTTACCACATGTAAGCTTAACCTGATACCACATATTATTATTATGGCGCCCAACGTGGGGCCCGAAGGAGAGCAAATTCGGTAAATGCCTCCCTAGGGTTTAAAAGCTCACAAGGCTGCATCTAAAAGAAATCCTACTCTAAAATCGTAGGTATCAAAAGTTAATAATTAAAATAAGAACCCCGTTCAAAATTAATACCCCTAAAATTAAATTAAAATTGAAAATTACTAAATTCAAAATTAAAATAGGATGCAAAAAATCCGAAAAATAATATCAACCAAACCGGTTAGATATTGCCCTTTTGGCTAATAAATTAAGCAAGTTGAGAGTTGAAAGGTTTAGCCATCTAAAAGGCAACATTGCCAACCGGCTAAACAACGTGCATAGGAGCGCATGAACGGCTGATTGTTGATATCAAACTGATAGCCAAATAGTAAACATCGTTTTCGAGTAATGACTATTGAATTACATGCGTTTTCGTGTTTTTTTTTATAATTTGTTTAATTAATCGGATACGCGATTTCACGTTTTCAATAAATAGGTGTGTATTGTTAGCCATCGACAAGTATTAAGGACGATGTCTAATTCCCGCTTTACATTCCCGATAAGACGAATGACCAATTATACAAACATTAGTTGTAGTAATTGGTTAACTATTCCTGATTAGACAATTCCCACCTATGATTATATTATGAGTGGTTATAATTCCCGGATAGACGTTTATATAAATATTTTTGTGGAGTGGCTCTTAAGCCAAGAAAAGTGTGGACCACCGGTCGTAAAGCACACGGAAGCCAACGGCTTCAAAAAGGATTTATAATATGGTTAATAAAGGATTTATACTGTGAACTAAAAAGCACAGAACCCCAAGTGTTTTCACGGCTTTTGGGCAAATAAAGTCGGAACCTCGATTTATAAACCGGTATTGATATTAATCAAAATTCAAGTGAAAAATAATAAGAAGTCATTTTTTTAAAGTAAATATATATATTCGAAAATAAATATCAAATCATGTTATATATGGAAATTAAAATCATTATAAAATACGTAAACGTTCGAAATATTGCATGTTTAGAACATTGGCAACGTTGCGCCGAGTAAAGACGTATTTTTAAAACAAGATAAGAGACAAATCTAGCGAAATCGAAGATGTGTGTGTGTTAATGTGCGGTAGTGCTAGTGCATTAGTACAAAGCATGGCCGGCCGTTGCACACATAGCCTGTACGAACGAGATTCGCTAGGCCAAACGGATAGTGTAGCCAAACGGCTAGGTTAGAAGGGAGGAAGGCGTGACGTACGCGCGCTGGTCTCGTAGGCCTATCCGTTTCTATGAAGAGTAAAAGTGGTCGACATCATCGATAGCGAAAGTGATGGTCGATCTCAATATTCGTAAGCGTAGTAACATCATATGCGACGTGGTACGCCTAGAAATTCGTTTCTACGCATATCACGACGTAGGACGCCGGTTTCTCGTGAGGCCGTAAGTAATCACGAGTGGCGCCCAACGTGTTGGAGAGCTCGACGATCGCCGAACCGAGGGTGGTTGCCGCGCACCTAAATAAGACAATAATACTTCCCGCACATGTAAGCGTAATAATATTCGCCGCATCAAATTGCATCGAAGGTATATCCAATATAAGTAATATAAAGACTCTTTGCAAATACGCGATTTTTCGATAGCTACTCAAAATTATTTAAGAATTGTTTCATGATTATCTAAATTTCGATTTTTTTTTATTATTTATCATTAAAATCTGAAATTCAAAATCTAGCCAAAATTTCTGTTTTGTTTTCCGATCCATTAACCTCTTTACCAAAATTCGAAAATTGGTTAAGCGAAAAGTAATTACAAAGCCCGGTCTATTTCGAGTCGTGGGTTCGAGCCCCACGTTGCCTAAGTGTTAGGTTGGCGTGGTGGTGTCGAAGTTGAACTGATCTTGATCCTTGCTGTTTGGGGATTTGGGTTATTTTCGGCTGAAATATGATTCGAAAGAGATGGGACAAGATAGTGTCGAATGCGAGTGTTTGAAGTATGAGGCATTGTTTTGTGAGATAGGTAAGGTATGCACAGAAACAGTGTGGGTACTCAAATTTATCTCTTGGCCCAGGGTATGCGATTACTGTGGTAATTAATAACTTTAATAGCGAAGAAAGAAATTCGAAAGATGCATGCAATTGGGAGTATGAAGTGAATAAATATTTACTTTGTTGTGTTTATTTATTCTCTTTTGTTTTTTTTATATACCGGATAAGACAATAAAACCTGACTATGACCTAACAAGCGAAATTGGACATACAGGTTCAATGACATATTTGTCGATTGGCAGCAATATATTGACCAAAAAATTGGAACAATAGGCATTAATATCATTTATTTATGTTGCATTCGTTATTCGTTTGTTTACTCATGTTTTTGTTTTCATAATAATTATGAATTATATGCATGTGCCAATTTCAGCTCTCAATGCTTAATCTTTGATAAATAACCCAATAAATAAACGCAATCCCCATTCATTTATTTTATTTATTTATTTTTTTTTAACGATCCCGTTTTAGCATTAAACCAACTTTTTTCAATAACTTGTGATAAGCTCCGGTATTGGTGGATGGGTTATCCTACGGTATCCATCTATTGACGTAAATAGTCTGCTCCTGAATAATAATTATTACGATTTATTTTTTTTATATTTATTTATTATTTTATATCTATCAACTCTTGATATATAAATACGATGCCTCAGAAGAAGAGCACACCTAAAAATTCTCCAGAAGGAAAGAATAAAGGTAGACAAGCCCTGGACCCGGCAGAAGTCGCGCAAATTAAGGCCAGCGGACAAGTAGCCGAACCATTGCCAAGTACATCTGGGAATACCCAAATCATGCCGAATAAGGCAACTACAGCGGCACCGGCAGTTATGGTCGAGAATATAGTAAAGGCGGCCAAGCTAACCATTCCGAATGCTAAATCAGCTCCAGTTACACCTTTCGATTCACCGGCTCAAACAGATTCGGCAAATGCAACGATACTTGCCATCTACTCTGTACGCGATGATGTCAACCGACAGATGCAGGAAACGAGAAAGTCAAACGAAGAATCGGTACGTGAAACGAGGAATCGAATGGATCAGCTTGAAAAGGCGATGTTGGAAATTCAAAGAGAAATGCGGAAACGGTTAGACAGGCAAGAACAAGAAATGGATCGTAAAATGGAGCAATTACACGATTATGTGAATAAAGCGCTAGACGAAATACAAAGACGGCTTGAAGGCGAGCTAGCTAACAAAATCGATGTAGCACTGAAAGCCTTTGATACGAGTAAAATGGCTCAACCAAGTACGAGTCAGGAGACTCGAGACGAACTGATAGCCGATAGGCAAATCGTAACTGAGCCAAACGAGGCAACTATAAATGAAACCATGGACCGAACTGTCAACGTAAGTTTTCTTCCGGCTCAAAGTTATGATGATCGTAATCCACAATCAAATCCATCATCGTCAAGGAGATCAAGTTTGGATCGAACGCATAGGCGATTAGACGTTACCAACACAAGAGTAGCCGATGACGACATTAGATCCTTGGAGGGTGATCACGATCAACCACATCATGAAAATGCTGTACGACCTGCCCGTAGAACTAACTTTAGAGCATCTATAGTCCCGATGACTCCGACCTTACAGTCTACTGAAAGAAGAATGGAAGTAATTCATCCGATAACGAATAATACCACTCAGGTCCTGAAGAGGCTGTATAATAAGTACCTAGATGTAAAGCCATGGGATCCAAGTACAGACGAGCGAAACGCATCACGTGTTTTATACCAATGGCAGAAAGGAATTCAGCCGTATTGTGAGAGTGAAGGCGACGAGATTCACTCATTTCGAGCGTTGATGCGAGGCGAAGCACAGCGATGGGTTGAATCATCTATCAATCAACAAGTACCTTTTACCGAACTATCGCGGAGATTCTTAGCTAAGGTTTTATTCCAATCAGATCCAGCTGAGTGAGATGAGATACTTCTTAAATGCAACTTATCCGCAACATTCTGGAGAGACGATTGCTGAGTTTTTGGTTTTTTGGTGGGAGAAGTTAGAATTCAACAGCCATATTACGAATAACGATTTTCTGGATTCTGTGAGGCAACGAATTCCCCGAACATATAGCCACTTAATCGAGATGTGGACGCAGGCTGGTGAAAGTATAGATAGAATTATCGAAAAGCTTGATATGGAAGTTGCACAAGCTCAAGCCAATAAACTACCGTATAAAATACCGTATACTAAACTACAAAGATATTCTGGAAAAAGGTCATCATCTAACTCCTTCGCTGAAGCTGGACTAGAGGAAACGAAGAAAAAGCCAACACATCGATTTAGGGCTTCCTTATCAAGACCAGATATGCGAAGAAATAACAAGCGCGAAGTTAAAGTAGCCGAATTGGATGATGAAGATAGGCTAGACGAAAGCCAGTATGAAGACGACATCGAATTGTATGCTCCGGAATCAGAAAATGAAGTCGAAAGCGAAGTAACCGATGAAGAAACAATCGCAAAATTTGAGGAATATATCAAAGCCAAGAAGGCTCAAAAGAAACCGAAGCCGGCGGGAAACGCCAAAGGGTTGGTGGTAAGGGCTCAACCACCAACCAGCAAGCCGACAGTCAATCGGATTAGGAGCCCAGCAACAACTAAACCTACAGATATTTTAAAACCGGCCATGTGGGAAGATTTCCAACTCATAGGCGACTCTCATCTTCGAAGAATGATCAACAGGTCAACTGGTTCTAGAGCCGAATACCAAATGTGTAAATCGGGATATACCATCGACATGTTACTTAAAGATCTAAAGGCAAATCCACGACTAGCCTCCAATAAAGTAATTCTCCACATTGGGAGTAACGACGTCTGCAAGAAAGATTTCGCAGCCGATGTCTGGCGATCCAAGCTGAAAGAAGTACTACGATTGATTACTCAGAACAATCCTAATTTGGTGAAAATCATATTATTCAACATATCGCCAGCGTTGGATCAAAGTATCAATTATTGGCGAAATCTACAAGAAATGAATTCCTTTATATGGCTTGAAGCCCAAAACTATAAAAAGATCGCGGGAGTTTTTGGTATATTTCGTAAGTTTACGCAACGGAAGACGGACCCCGAGTTCAAAGAAGTGAAGGAATGGAAATATGTAAGCGAAGGGCGCGTAGTATATGATCCTAGGTTAGCGCTATATCAACGAATAACGCCAGACGGTAAACCTGATCGGATGCATTGGAACAGCCAAGGTATTGAAGCAGTCGAATATGGATTACGACGATATTTACGAGTTCTATATCCAGAGCAAGCAACAAAAGCCCAACCGTCCATTCTTATGGTCCATGAGGAAGCGGTTCAACCACCCGAAGAAGATGATGATGTCTTTGCAACGGCCGATATCATAGAGATCGAGTCTATACCAGACGAGAACGAAACGGCTGAATACGATAGCTTAATCGCGGCATTCGAAAATGATATTGAAAACGACGACCACACCAAGGAAGCGATTCGTAAATTACAGTCCTTAGATGGAAGACCTGAGATATCCTTGGAAATTGGTGGCCGAATTCAACCAGCACTAATCGACAGCGGTGCCAGTCACGTGTTAGTCCAGGAGGACTACTTCCAAGAACTACAAAATAGTGGCCAAGCGGCTATCTCGGCCATTATACCTTGTCGCGGTAGTGCTAAGACGTTCCAACAGGCGACAGGAAAAGCTAAAATCAAACCAGTAGCAACAGCCGTACTTCGATTCAGGTTTGCGGCCGTAGAAGATGATATCAAAGAAGATTGCGAGATGCCAGTTACGGTTATAAGTGGTCTAAACGCACGAATCTTATTAGGAAGAACCTTCCTCGACGATTTTAAAGTCGATATTCATCATCCGCATCGACAAATCAAAATCACTTATCCTGGACGTCAACAACGTATCGTCATCCCGTACTTAAGCAAGGAATTATGTGAAGCCAATGTAGTAGAGTTAGACCTTGGACAATCTAGCGATTGGTATTCAACAGCGGAAATAACAAGAGCCCGTCTGGCTCCCTCCAATCGTCAGCTCAAGGATGTAATGAACATGGAACTAGCGAAGCCGGATTTTCGGGAGCGCCTCGGGCGCAGAATCTGAACCGGAAGCCCGAGGCTAGTGGTGCATCAGTCCAGGTCGAATTGGCCGAAACAACGTTGGCTCAAGATCAAATCCGTGAGCTGAATCGTGTGCTGAACAAGCATAGTGAAGTGTTCCGAGACGAAATCGGCCGATGCTCAAAATATGTCCACCAATTCCAGTTTAAGGAGAAACCGGAGTTAATTCATACGAAGTACAGAGCACCGCCGATGGCCAAGAAGGCTGAAGTTGACGCTATCATCGCCCAGTGGTTGAAAGAAAGCATAATCGTTCCATCAAAATCACCTCATCGGGTTGCACTCGTATATGCAACGAAAGCGAATGGTTCGACCAGAGCGTGTGGTGATTTTCGCCCGTTAAACCCGTATTTGCATATGCACGCGAATGAGGTCCCGAAGTTGGAAGAAATCACGTCGCTGTTAGGAGGAACTAACTTTTTTACATCCTTGGACTTCGCGAATGGTTTTCTACAAATACCTTTGGCCCAGGAGTCTCAGGAGGTGTGTGCATTCTCTTACGATGGAAGCCACTACCAATTCACCAGAGTTCCATATGGCACCAAGGATAGCATGCCGGCATTTATAGCAGCCCTCAAGATAGTATTGGCCCATACGGATACATTCGCCATTTGCTACGTGGATGACGTCCTAGTGTATAGTCGGACGTGGCGAGACCATCTTAATCATATCGATAGAGTGTTAAGCCAAATCAAGGAGGCGAATATGACGTTGAATGTTAAGAAATGCCAATGGGGAAGAAATGAGACCAAATATCTAGGCCTAATTATCAATCGCAAAGGCCTAAGGCCGGATCCGAAGCGTGTAGCAGGAATACGAGAATATCCACGACCTCGAAATAGGAAGGAAGTCCAGTCCTTCCTCGGGATGGTTAACTACTATCGCAAATTCATCCCGGAGATTGCGAAGAAATCCCAGCCGTTGTACGAGCTAACGGAGCAGACGAAGAAGTTTCAATGGACGCGTGAATGTGAAGAGGCCTTCGAACAGCTCAAGTCAAATTTGGCCATTGTTACTCTTCAGTCGTACCCAAATTTCACTAGGCCCTTTTATCTATTTTGCGATGCGTCGATCAATGGAATAGGAGGGGCCGTTTACCAACTTGATGATGAAGAAAGGCCAACGCCGATTACCTTCTCGAGTAGAACGCTCCACAAACACGAAAAGAATTATACCATCACGGAACTGGAGTTACTGGCCATTGTTCATACCTTGGCCAAGAATTTGCATTTTCTACTCGGTCACAAGGTTATCATCTATACCGATCACATCGCCGCGACGTTCATGAAGATCAAGGACACACTACCACCTCGTGTGATCCGATGGCTCTTATTCTTCGAAAACTTCGACATCGAGATGCGGCACATTGCAGGAACCAAAAACCAGGTAGCCGACGCTCTTTCAAGATTCCATAAAGCCATGTTGAAGCCAAGTCCACCGGATTTTGCCTGTGATCGAGATTGTGAGGTCAACGTCTTCCAAACTTCCATGGATACCTCACTGAGACGCGATTTGAAGAGAATACCAGAACTTCAGGCAGATGATAAGATATTAGCCCAGTTACGGAGACGGCGAGCTAGTAGGCTTATAAAACGCGATGATGATTTATACCAATGGAGAGGTAGTGACAACGTGATGCGAATCTTTGCTCCATTCAGGATTCGAAACCGGCTAATTCACTACTACCATCATCAATACCTCCATTGTGGGATAACACGTCTAGTTACATTAGTTAGAAGGCATTTCGATTGGCCTGGCCTCGTAAGCAAAATTCAGAATTACGTTGAAGATTGTGTTGACTGCAAGATCGCGAAGAACGGACACACGATACGCGGTTCTCTACATCGTGACTTACCAACAGCGCCGAATCAACACGTGGCGATTGATTATTTCGGCCCATTGCCTACCGGTCGATTTGGAGTGAAGAACGTGTTGGTCTTCCAGGACCAGTTCTCCAAATTCGTCCGCTTGTATGCGACTAAAGGTGCCACATCGGTAGCCGCTATAAGCTGCCTAAAACGGTGGATTGGTGAATTTGGCCGACCGGCGATACTTACTTCCGATAATGGTCCAGCCTTCAAGGCTAACATTTGGAGAGAGAATGCAAGCAAGCTCAAGATTCAACTCAAGTATACAGCTTCCTATACACCATCCTCTAACCCAGCTGAACGTGTTATGTCAGGTTTAGCCGCTTCCATCCGTTTAGGATGTGATGGCAAACAAACTAAGTGGCCAAACCTCTTATCAGCAATCGAAACGAAAATTAACACGATAGAAAACACGACTACAAAGACGATTCCAGCTGAAGTCATGAGAGGAGTTCCACATATCGACAAGGTTGATGAAGCTGTGGCAAAGTTCGATGCCAAACCGTTTGACTATGACGCTGTATTGGCCAAAACTCGACAAAATCTTGAGAGGAGCCTAAAATTACGACAACTATACAGCTCGCGTAGGTCTAACATCAAGCTAGCTGTAGGACAAACCGTCTTTATTAAGACGCACTATCTGTCAAGCCACGCAAATAGGTTTAGTTCAAAATTGGCTCCAAAGTTCATAGGCCCATATGTTGTAAAAAGGGAAGTCTATCCCAATTATTATGAGCTCGCTCTTAAATCCGATCCAAGCGAGGTTGTGAAGGCCAACATACGAAATCTAAGGCACTGAGGGATGCCACTCGTCTTGCTCCGGTATCCAGTCTCCTGAAATCCAGCTGACGGTTTTACGGATGCAAACCAAGGAAGCATCCAGCTAATCACACGGATCGTGTAAGATGTAACCGGCTATTTTATTGTTAGAAGCCGCGATCGCGTTTCATTTATATTCATTTTAATTTCTAAGATGTACATATGTATAATATATATATAGTGAAAAATGAAGACTGTTTTTGTTGTATTTGTTAGTTTATTTTTTTTAGCCAGTGTGGCTATCCAATTAATTGGAGTAGTTCCTGTTTTATTTGTATTATTATTTTGATGGATTCAATAATTTTTGATTATGCATTTATTGTATTGTTTTCCTATGTTTTTACTTTTTCTTTTTTTTTTATTTGAAGAATTTTTTTTACTTTTGAATTAGAATTATGTTATGTTTTTTTTTAAGCCATTAGGCTATAAACGTATAGTTTATATCCAGTTAATTTTTATTTTGTCATTATTATGATTTTTGGATTAGGATGGAGATGGCTCTGGGGTGTACCAATTGAGGAGCTAGGCAATTAGCTCTATTTCTAAAAAAGGTTCAACTCTTTCGAAAAAAAAAAAAAAAAAAAAAAAAGTATGTATAACATAAAAATTCAGAAAATAAACTAGATCCTAACCTAAACTACCTAACAAAAATTAGCACAGCCGTTTGGTCGGTGGTGCACTACAAAATTCCTCTTTGCAAAATTCTTTCTTTTGATCCGGACCCTGATTTTGGTCCACGTGCTATCCTGCCGGAGGAAGAAAACTTGCAGGAAGTTTTCTTTCCCGGGGGGGGGCATATATGTGGTATCAAAATCAAGGGGCCTTGTGGAAATTTATAAAATCTTCGAGTACTAATTAAAAATTAAAATTAGCACAGAGTCGAGTAGGTTGTTAGACCTACCCAACTCTGTCTCTTTCGGCATCGCGAGAGTGCACCACCGGCGAACCGGTTGTGCTCCGACCCTACGTAGGAGTTTGCCACGTATGTGGCAGACGACTACGTTCTGGACCTTTGATGTAAAAAGACGTAGTCTCCAATTTTTCCTAAATTCCCTATCTCAAATTTTCCGATGTTTCTCTTTTCTCTGTAAAAATGTAAATTTTAATTAGTTCATTGATTTTTATATTTTCTCCTTGTATTTGAGTTAATCTGATAACGTAGAACCCGTGTAAGTGTATTGTGCCGAGTGGTGTTCATCTGGAGCCATTTTCATCTTTCAAAGATAAGTTTTGGTTTATTCTAATTAATATTAAATAGCATTTAGTATGTTGTAGAGCCGTATAGGCTAAACGTGTTTTCGTTCTATATATATTAAGATTCGTTTTTGTTTGTTTATTACTATAATATAACGATTTGTTAGGCTAGTTAGCCTCCCTAGTTTTTATTCACATCCCGGCCTAAATCCCTTTTCGACCGTCATCCCCCGTGGGATGATCCGGCAGCCGTGCTGGAGCCTCTAAATTAAATCCCGGGTTGGCAGCCCGATTTATTTCTTTATTATTTATTTTAAAGACGCTGCTGCCTCCATCGGGTGCCCCGCGACCTCAATGAGAACTCATGTTAATTGTAAGGACTGTCTCAGCGTGACAGTCCGGTAATATGTGAGGTTACTTACAATATGTAAGCTTAACCTGATACCACAACTACTTAGTGTACCTGATTTACATAGCACGTAGTACATTACATACTGTATACCTACAGTACGTGTTTTGCACATTTTAATGAAACTGATCAAAGGTATCGAAGAACGTATTTTTTCTGAAACCTATGGAAACGTGTGATATAGTGGTGCCACCAAGCAAAGGGCGAGGGGCTAGGGAGCTAATGCACCTCCCACAAAGAAAATTTTACCGCGTAAAAACCTGCTCAACCTCAACGATGATACACGTAAAAACTTTATATTTTTGTAACGGATGTGTATCGAAAATTTTCGCCCTTTCGTCTTTTCATTTCAATTTTTGTGTAGAAAATGAAAAATATTACGAAAAAAGGTGTCTTAAGCGCCGAAATAACATGATGAAAAACTGATGGGTACGCAATAAGCATTTCAAAATTTCAATCGACAATCCTACTTTCCAGCTTAAAGCTCAATAACTCGCCAAAGAAAGCTTTTATCGAGTCGTGCTTAGCGGTACTAGACTGGACGCAAATTTCCTTTATTTCGAGTACTGCATATCATTCATTTTCCACGAAAGATTGTTGTTTAATTTAAACCGCCTGCGTAAATGCTGAACCATTTTGGTTTGCTCGTATTACGCGCCAAATATTTCTAAATTCTTAAAACTGACTTTTTCATATTTCTTTGTACTGGCGATGGTAACAGGCTGGCTTTCGCTAGTGAAACCCGCCTAAAAAATGTATGTAGGTAACTAGGTATGGCACAAATTCGACAAAAAAAATAGATGGACAGATAGGATAGATGAGTAGTTAGGTAGGTAGGTTGGTTGGGTACATTAAATCATCAATCAACTACATAGTAAGTTTAATCGCTTATTATGTTCGGTATTAATTCTGTATCATTTTTTTATTGCTTTTTTTCTCATTTTTTTTTTTTTGTAAGAAATGACTTTTTACTACTTAAGTAATTAAAGTATGAAACGACATTGATTAGGTACTTATACGTATATAAACAGAACATAGCAAAAAGGCAGGTAACAATAGTAAATTTTCCGGTGTCGTGTAACACATCTTGTAGTCGTATTATTCCAAAATAACGCAACTTGCGCACTATATATGTATGTATGTACATCTAAGTATCTAAAAAAAAAATTGTAAAAAATATGATCTACAGCATTAGATATAGATATAGATACAGTATTAGGCCTACTAATGTGTAAACAGGTAAGTAGGAAGTACGTATTACGTAAGTAGCTAAGTACGTACAAAAAAACGAAAAGAAACGAAACGAAACGAAACGAAACGAAACGAATTGTATCTACGCATCAGTGTTAATGATTATTTTGCGTTTGCGTTTTCAAATTATTGCGAGTAATATCAACTTAAATTCTTCATTTTAATCAAAATATCAAAATAACGATTTATAAACATCAGTAAGGCTTCAAAATAATTTTTTTTTGTATTACTCGTACTTATCTATGGTGATGGGATTTTTGCGCTTGCGTTCGCGTTCGCGCTCGCGCTCAGGGGTACTAACTACTAACATTAACCGGACGTACTGTATAGTGTATGTATATGTACTGTACGTATGCCTGTGTAGTGTGTACGTGTACGTACATGTATCGCAGGACGCAAATACGTAGTAACGTAGCGTATGATACGTACGTTATTACTTCCGACCTGCAACATGCATACAATTAGGTACACGTAAACATAACGTACTTAATATGATAATGACGATTAATAATGACAAAAAATACAGTAGTTGTACTTTTACTACCGCCGCTGCTAATGTTGTCAGTAAAAATTAAAATAAAAACAACAGTGACGACGACGACAACAATAATAATAAAAACAACAACAACAACAACAACAATAATAATAATAATAATAATAATAATAAAAAATAATGACAACAACGACAATGACGACGACGACGACGACGACAACAACAACAACAACAACAACAACACCAGCAGCAGCAGCAGCAGCAGCAGTAGTAATAGTGTGGGCGGTAATGATATTAATTAGGTATGATAATAATAATCATAGTAATAATAATAATAATAATAATAGGTAATAAATATCGCTAATTAATTAATAGTACGAGTCGCTTCGAAAGATTGTAGTGCAAAGCGGGTAAAAAAATTCAACCTAATCGCAACGTAAGTCAATCCATTCGAATTGCCTTTGTTAAATATAACGGGCTTTCGTTTTGTTATTCGTGTGTCGCGTCGTTTCGATACATAATAATGATAAATTTTTTTGTTTTTTGTCATTTTTTAAAAACCAAATATACTAGCGTAAATCATTATAATAACCATATAGGTAGGTAGGTAGGTAGGTAGGTAGGTAGGTAGTAAGGTACTTTAAACTACTTACAAATTAATTTTTCCAGTCGTACAAATTTGAGTAAAAAAACAAAACGAAAAAAAAAACAAAGAAAAAAACGAACGAACGAACGAACGAACAAACAAACAAACAAAACAGTACATAATAATAATTAGTAAGTAGGTATATCGAGTATTAAATTCTTATTGTTTCTTGTCATAAGCTGCTACCTAATTCGCTAGATCGTCTTCTACCGATGTTTTTTAAATACGTTTCCGAATATATGCTTCGTGTGCGATCGTCGTAACGAAGAGATTGTCTTCGTATATCGAGCCCGTCGATATCGGAAGAACCGCTCCTACATATGTAGCAGAAAGCCCATTTGAGAGTATTTCTAAATGCTTCTCTAAAGTCTCTATTAAAATAAGCGTATATTAAAGGATTTAACATCGAATTGGAATATCCAATCCAAAATACAATGGTGGCCACTACATTCGGACACGTGCACGCCTTGTCGCATAACGCTGTAATCACGTACCTGCGGCAAATAAATTACCAAATTAGTGAGTAGTTAGGCTAACTAGTTACGGTCAGTAGTCACTAGTTATTACCTAGCTACGTAGACGTACCTAGACCTACCTACCTAGTACCTAAGTACCTACTATGCGGTAGTTGGGTTCTGAACTAAGCTATTATACTCGTAGGTAATGAGGTACGTGGTACGTGGTACGTCTACGTAAACGCATACGCGTAGGTCTGCTGGGGTACGAGTCTATGTCTATTGTGCCGCATAAACTAGCTTGGTAGGCCTACTTGGTATTTGACGATCCACCTACAACTACGTATTGCGTATTACGTATTACGTACGTATGTTGTGTATGTAGGTACATAAAATGTAAACTACGAAATTGAATCAATTTTATTTCTACTACGTTTGAAAAATTCGTTACTATTACGCAGACATACTCTATGTATACGAGTACGTCTACGTATGTAGTAGGCCTACGTAATACGTACAGTACCTGCGAGTATGTGGCGTAGTATGCAGCTAACTGTAACTACATAATACACATACGTATAATTGTACTCGTATAGTATAGTATAGTATAGTATAGTATACTACATACCAGTATACTCGTAATACGTAGTAGCCTAACTGGCTAGAGCTACGTAGTACGTACATGTATTCGTACAGTATGTGTATCGTAGCCTACGTCTACGTATATTACCTTCTGTTTACTGTAAGTGTACATATTGTAAGTACAAAATTGTAAGCCTGCTGTGCTGTGCTGTACTGTACTGTACTATACTATACAATACAATACAATACTATACTAGGCTAGGGCGTGATACTACCCAAGTATCCTGGTGCTACTACGTAGTACATACTGCGTAGAGTGCGTACGCCTACATACGAACGAGTATACTCGACTATGTCGTAGCCTACGGTATTTATTTTACCATAAAAAAAACGGCAGCCAACACACGATAAAGGTGCCCATGATGATTCCCAAAGTTCGAGCGGCTTTATGTTCTCTTTTCATTTTGATGATATTCCTATCCTTGGTCGGCGTACAGTGCACCGACGTACCCATTTCATTGAACACGTTCGAAGACGACCTTCCGTTATTGCTTTTCAGATCGCCGTTCGAACTGTTGTGGTCGTCTCTGGCATAATTGATGAGCGCTTGGTTGCCCAGACGAGCGTGTATTTGTTTTTCTTGCCGATTAGCTTCACGAAAAATGGCCAAATATGTAAATATCATGATGGTACACGGAATCCAAAACGATATGGACGACGAAACTATCGCGTACAATTTGTTAACCTGCGAATTACGTAGCTATTTAAAATCTACACTAAAGTAGAGCTACCTATACCTCTACTCGCTGAATTGTATCAACTATGCAATACCTATACCTATACCTATACCTACATAATATGTGCATACGGTACATACATACGCATATATTACGTATACAGTACGTACTACGTAGTACGTAGCCTACTGTGCGTCCGGTTCATCTTAGTACCCCTCAGCGCCAGCGCCAGCGCCAGCGCCGGTGCTAAAATCCTACCAACATACGATACGAGTGCACTAGTACGTAGTACAAAATAATTATAACCTCCTCGCGCGGAAGATAAATTACTTTTTTTTTATGGAACAATATTGAATTGTACGTAGGTAATGTTATGCTTTATTTTTCAACCAAAAAAAGAAAATCAAATTATTCGCTGCAATCGGTTGCGCTTTGAAATGAAAAAAGTTGTGATCTATCTATCTAGTATCTAGTATCTAGTCCAATATACGTAGGTAGTAGGTAGGCTACATCAGGTGCGGATCCAGGGGAGGATCAACTCCCCAAAAAAAGTGAAAAATAAAGAAATAAAGAAAAAAATACACCAATTGTAAAACAAAATATTCTGTGTACGCAAATAAAAAAATTAAGTTTTTCTCAGTTCATGTTACATGGGGTTTCTTTCGCGTTAGCAGTGTGTGCAACGCCATTTGGAAAAAAAAATAGCACTATTATACGTAATTGTTAGAAATTCATTCGTAAAAAAATATCTAGTTACCCATCTCCATCCATAATTCCATCCCCCCCCCCGCCGCCACAAATTCAATTCTAGATCCGCTACTGGACTACATACTGTATATATGCAAACATGTAGTATGACGTGCACTCGTATACATACTGTATGTAGGTATGTACATACCACAGATCATTCGTTCGTACCCGCAGTCAGTATTGGTAGATACCGAATATATGTACGTATTGGGTATCCTTCCGTATCCGTATCCATACCTAACACCTATCAGGATACATTAGGAGGTGGTGAGGTAGCAGGTAGCAGGTAGCAGGTAGCAGGTAGTAGGTAGTAGGTAGTAGGTAGTAGGTACGTAGGTAGTAGGTAGTAGGTACGTAGGTATACATAAACAATTAGACATACGTAGACATACTACTCGTACGAGTACTTACTTGGAAATTACACTTGTGCGTATTGCTCAGTCTCCATTTAAGGTGTTCTTCGGTCGTATACCAACCGTAAAATATGGGCACGAATGCTATAACGGCTGGCGATAACCACGTATTCAGCAACATCACAGCCACCACTTTTTTCGTCATGTTTATAGGATATTTGAAGGGTTTTACAATCGCGTAATACCTGTCTACGCTGATGCAGCACAGGTGTAGAATGGAAGCGGTAGAAAAATACACGTCCAACGAATTCCACACGTCGCACATAAAATAACCGAACAACCATTTGTCAGTGAACTGCACGCTGGCGTTGAAAGTCATCGCGCCCATCGCCACCAGCATGTCCGCGAACGCCAACGAGACCACAAAATAATTAGTTATCACGCGTAATTTTCTGTGCCTCATAACGCTAACGATCACCAATAAATTTCCGCAAATCGACGCTACAATAATGAAGCCCATCAGGCCGCCCCAAATCACCAGCACAATAACCGTTGTCCAGTGGCCGCCGCTGTCGCTGCCGCTGCCGCCAGACAACGAGGAGAAATTGGACGCTGGTGCCGCGGTCGACGACACAGCCGCGTTTCTCAACTCATCAAAAGCGTCCGATGAAAAAGAAACAGAATGATTTTCGGTGTGCGATCCATGCGTGTCCGCCATTTCATTCTTCACCGACTGAAATTTGATTTCTCCGTTCGTCGACGGAAACTTTGTCCATCATTCGGCATCTCTTTTCTGTTATGTCGAATCGTTTGTCGTTTGATCACATTTCGGGCTACGTAATCCGGTAATCGGTTCGATAAATAGGTAGATAGAGGTAATATAAAGTAGGCAGGCAGGCAGGCAGGCAGGCAGGCAGGCGGGCGGGCGAGAGGGCGGGCAGATGAGTAAGCGCGAATACGCAACTCGATGGAGTAAATGAATAAATAACAGGTAAGTGAACGTAAAGTAAAATAAGTAAACAATAGTAAGTACACGACGTGAATGTGATAGGGGTGTGCACAACCAGCCGGTATCGCCAACGGATAGGCCGATACGCGCTACGAAGATACCCGACGTCTCGAGAGTTAGTAGTAATTAGTACACCTAGTATGTGTATGTGTATGTGTATGTACTCGTATTAGCGTATACGAATACGAATACGAATACGAATAGTAGCCTACCGCCAAACCTCATTTGACTACTTCTTTCTTCGTTATTTTTTTTTTCTTTTTTACACGCAACGCCACAATTTTTCTCCGCACTGTATTACTTCTCTTATTACTTTTCGTATATGTCTCGTCAATAATACGTGGTAGCCGTCTTGCGAACGTCGAATAACTTTTCATTACTGCAGGTACCAACACCAACGTGCTCGATGAATGATGGCCATTTCCATCGCAGCAAATCGTGCTTAGCCTTTCATCTATTTCATATTCTTACTTTTACCTTTGTTCTTATTACGCATGTACAGTATACGATATGTATAATGTATAATGTATTATGTACATGTACGCACAGTAGCCTACTAAACCAAGATTTTCAGAAAAATTCTTCAGTCTTTCTCAAACGGCAAAAAAGAACAAAAAGAGAAAAAAAACCAAAACCAGCACAAATTTACCAAATAGTGCTCGCTTTTATCGTTTTTTCTTGTTTTCGCTTTTCGGCAGCGTCTAACTGCTGACACAGCGATAGAGATAGCGATGTACTGTATGTACGTACTACGTACTACGTACTACGTACTACGTACTACGTATATGTAGCGGCAAACGGCTGTCGTCAGTTGTTTTACGATTTTAGCACAAAAAAACCGTAAGATTTCACTCTTTTCTCTAATTTTATTTCATTTCATTTTTCTTCTATAGTTCATCCAATACTTCTTGTCGTCTGTTCGTTTTTTCTTTTCTTTTTTTTCTTTTTTTTTTTTTTTTTGGTTTTTTCAAGTTTATTGTTAGTGTGACGCGTTGTTACTGAGTGTTACTTGGTGTCAGCGAACCAGTTTCTTGCACGTTAGTCTCGTATTCAACTTGTCCTGTCATTTGGTTCTACGGCAAATTAATATCGAACGTCATAGATAGATAGGTAGGTAGGTAGGTATATCTTGAGTACCATCGCTGGGAGGTTACATAACGATGCTGTGAAGAGTACTGCGTCGTACGTGTACGTAGCTTCGATTACGCCATAGATAATTGAAAATCCCTCAGTAACTGTGTACCCAGCTGCGTCTGCGTGCTACTTATAAAATTTACGATTCACACGGACGGGCAATTCGGTTAGTCAACCTGCGAACAAAACATATTCCCTCGGCATGAAAAATAAGCAGGTACGAGTAGGTAGCTAAGCAAAACACTAGTTATTATATGTACTTAGTTAGTACATAGTAGGTAGGTAGGTAGGTAGGTAGGTAGGTAGGTAGATATCATACCGAGTGGACGATTGATTATCGGCCTGCCGGGAAAGTAAATTAGGTACTTTTTTCTCGGTTTTATTGTAGAAATGGCAACAATGGCTTAAGATGGGACTACGGGTATAGTAGTGGCTTGTTTAACCAATTTTCGCCGAAAAAAGCACTAAAATCCCTGTAACTGCCCACGAAAGTTGAAATTGTGAAATATCGTTCTGTCGGACAAACAAGTGTGCAACGTAGCCTTTAGCCTATTTCAGAATATTACATCGAAAAATTGCTCAAAATTGCTCAATTTTTAAAAAAATTGAAGTTACAGGATGTTACTCGTATTCTGAGGTTTCTAAGATGCCACAACTTCGGTTGTTGATCAAATGGCACAATTTTTTGATATTGATATCCTAAAACATACACTTGTTTGTCTTACACAGCGATAATGCGATATTCGGCAATTTTAATTTTCCCGGCCACCCTGCAAACACTGCTTACGCAACCCACTATACCCGTAGTTCCGTCTGAAACAATGTCGAATTGGGCATTATTTTTTTTTCATTATAAAATCAAATTTGATCTTGTCAATCGATTCTTAAGTTGAAAAATTGCTTTTCTATTTCAAGAACATGGAACAAATTGAATTTTTTTCAACTCGAAAGCGAACTGATAGGAGCAAATTTGATTTTTCATATAAGACACCTTATTGAACGGCCAGCCGGCCAGTCAGCCAGCCAGCCAGCCAGCCAGCCAGCCAGCCAGCCAGCCAACCAGCCAGCGGTCACTGGTCTCGTAATCGCTATGCTGTAGATATTGATTCGTGTTATGTACGGAGTTCAACTGAATTTCCGACCTACAATCGTAAATCGCACATCACTATGGCGAAGTGCGAATACATTACATACACATAGAGTAGCTACTAGCTAGTTAGCTGCAGCTACGTTCTCGGCGTTGCCGTATACTGTTATTCAACTGCTAAAGAAGAATTGTTTTCAAGGTGCGCTTAGTAACTGCTTATGATTGGAGAAATAGAAATCAATTAGGTACCAAGGAATGGCCATACAGAACATAACATCTGTACTCCAATTCAGCTTTAGGTATAAATTATCACGCGCACGCGCACGCGTACGCGCCCTGGCCCCGGCCCCAAGCAAGGTGCGGGTGCGAGTGCGAGTGCGAGTGCGGGTGCAGGCAATTTGATTTTACTATCGAAAGAACATCTAAGGCTAACAGAATGTAAAAATAAAAAGAAAATTGGATGCAATCGCAAAATGTAATGACCGATAGATATGTACATGTACGAGTACACTATGTAGGCCTATGATGAAAATTGTTCAAAGCTCCCTACTCCACGAAACGCAACGAAACCTACAATCGAAATGCGGTAATAATTCCCAATTTCGCATCATTCGGTCGCAAAGAAATTTAAAAATAAATTAAACGTCGTCGTCGTCGTCGTCGTCGTCGTAGTATCACCGTAAATACTTCGCTTTGATAGAAATAACGTGTGTGCCGAACACAAGAGTCAAGACTGCGTTTCGTGTCGTGCTGTAGCTGCTCATTCCTTTAGCCTTTACTCGTGTGCCGTGCACGATGAAATGGCGCTGCGATGGCGACAGCAATAGCGATGGTCGCGGTCGCGGTCGCGGTTGCGGTTGCGGTGCGGTCGGCGGTCGCGCTCGTGTCCACAAAACTGCAGCCTTACCGTGACGAAATATAGCATTCGTACGTAGGTATTTTTATTTTCGTCGTTATAAAAATAACTCGGCTGCGCGAACAATCTAATTATAATAATTTTTGAATTTTTATACGGCCTCAACTCAACTCGACCAACAACTTATCATACACATAATTATACGCTTGTACAATGTAGGTACATACTAGTATAGTAGGTACGTCATATACACTCCGTAATACGTATACTCGTAGCATACCCATTAGCCATTACCCATTTAACCGTACTTAGGTATCGTGTTCGCGTAAGTCGTAACTCGATTCCAAAGGTGGCTAGACAATAGCAATACGAGTAGGTAGAAAGACTTGCACAGCCAACTAGCCACTAACCAGCAACTAGCGTAACACTCCTATAAAAAGATATATCGTTAAGCCGATAAACGTAATGTACCTAATACCTATTACGCGTAGGTAGGTAAAGGTGCCTCTACCTATTCCTAAACGACGTGCACATCAACACTACGATTACGGTACGTAAACGTAGACGTACCGGGTCCGGGTAACTGGTTGTTCGTGAGCCCCTGCCCCCCCCCCTCCGCCCATCAGTTTTTAAACTAGCTGAATTGCAATTATTTGCTTTCAAGTGCAATCGATAATAATAAATTTGGGTTTTTATCCAAAAGCAACACGTCCAAGTCACTCCTATCGTTCTTACAAAAAGTTCGAAAGAGAAGTAGACAATTCATTTTCCTGAAGGATCCATGAACAACCGGTTACCCACTTTCACCCACCACCACCACCCCTCCTCCCTCCCTCCCGACAGCCGACAGTCGACAGGCTATGTACCGAGCTATCGACTACCGAGAGGCGGAGGAATTCAACTATCTTCCACTTTTACAATTTACACTCGGGAGAGGAGACTGTTCAGGAGGAACGCCTTTCCATATCCATCCATTCACGGCCAGCGAGTATCATCGGAGATTGAGAGTTGGAATACGCGTAGGCCGCACGCTGTACGCTTTACTGCATAGTGCTTAGTGCATAGTGCATAGTGCATAGGATGGGCCGATGGGCGTTCA
>QBDW01000624.1:0-14015 GCA_003261595.1 Maconellicoccus hirsutus | reverse complement strand
CCCACCCAATACCCCCAAATACGTATAAAACAGCGATGCTTTATGTTTATGCGGAATGCGCGTTTATGTGAAGGTTGAGGTTAATGGCAACACAGCGAACGTCTGGCTGCAACAAGGTTTCTTTTTGCTTTCAGCTGCATTTTATTGTATAAGTTTAGTGCAAAAAGTTACTCGTATAGTATGCATAGACCAAAAGTTCTCTTTGGTAGGCCTGCAGCATGATGCATGACGACACAAAGGAATACATAATATGTAGGTACCAATTGTTTTGCTGCAATAAGTAACTTATTGTTTGTGTGTCGAGAAACACTACTTGTGTTGTTGAATGCTACTTGTAAGAACCTACGAGTATCTCTGCTAACAGTGCATTCAATACGCGTATGTATTGTGTTTCTCTTCAGCCTTCACCTATGAGAGTTACCAAATAGCACCTCTTCACCGGCGCTATACTCGTAGTCGATTCATATCACGTTCATGTATGCATATTTGCCGACCCATAAAAATTGAAGGCACAGCGATAAGCTGTTTCTGATTTTTAACTGTGCGTTAGAAATTTGCGTTTCATGCCGTTTTGGAAAGCGACTATTGCGTAGAATTTTTTAGCAGGGTTGATCATTATTCATTATGCAGGGTGATGGAAGGCGGCCTGTACCGTGTTAAATAAAAACGAGTTCAAAATGTTTTTCCTTTCAGACATCGTTATCACCTATCATTAACCAGTTTGAACGAAAAAACGTCGCGTCGTCAAGTTTTTAAATGGCGCGGCGTCAACCGGACTTCTCTATCGCACTCGGTTAAACAGTTTTGATGCCATTTCAATTTTAAAACTAAAATTGGAAAAAAAAAATTTTCTCCATTTTCCTATTTTTAAAATCACAAATGCGTGTATACGAGCAGGTACTTACTACTTACTACTTACTACCTACTAGAGGTAGTTAGGTACAATGTACTATGCGGTAGGCCTATTATAATTTTCACGCCGTATTTTTTTATCGCCCCTCGCAAGAGAACCTCATCAGGTGGCCGATTTGGATTTGAATGGGAATAGAATTATTCTTACCAGCCTGAACGTTAAAATGGCGTTTTCCATCGCGAAAATAGGAAAGAAAGTGGTCATTTTCCGACCACATAAAATTAAAATACTCGTCTTAGATTAGGTAACAGGACACAGGAGAGGAAAGTATGCGATTAACGAGCGCCGAAAGACTTGAATCGCACGAGTTGACCGCGTTACTTCACAATACTGATACGTAGTCGTATACCTAATTAACTTACGTACCTATCACCTACCACTACTTTAGTATTTTACTCATATAGGCATAGGCCTACATACGATGCAATTAAAAAATCGCCTCCGTCCGACTAGCCTCGCTCCTCCACGCGGTTTCGTTACGCAATTCGACTGAAAAATTCAACTCTTCTTATGAATGAGAAAAGGATTACCAACTCCGGCATTTTTAGATTGGTCGGCATCGAGATACACTAGTCTGGCCATTTTTTGACCAAATCCGTCCAGTTTTAGATTTTTGAGAGAAAAATCCACAAAATGGTTTCTCCACTTTTCGGCACTCACTCATCTCGGTAACTCTACGGCGGAGGGGGGGAGGAGGAGGAGGAGGGCTTCACAATACGTAATTTTTCAAAGTCAGCGACCCGCTACTTGTGCCTTACATGAATTACTTATACGACGAACAAGTCAGTTCTTTCAATTTATCGTACATCTAAAAATATTTATAACAAAACAGATTAGTACCGATTTATTAACCGGTAGGTAACCATGGAAACTCACGTCGTCGCGTCACAAGCCTTTATACTACCTATGTACGTATTTTCAGTCAAGCTCGCTGGTGATACCCAATTACGCTTACTCCGCGCTGCGTCCAACGTCTGCCATCACCTACGTACATAGGCTACAGTACATCTACTCGTACGTAGACGTACTATAATCGTTTCGTTAATTAAATATAATTACCATTAGGCGATCGTCACGCTGAAAGTGAGAGGGAAGATTCGATTTTTTTCAAGTTTTAAAAATAAAAACGGCTATTTTGCGGAAAATGGCTTCTGGTCGAATTCAACGTGTTCTCGATTCAATAAGGGTAAGCGCTAAGCAGGAGCTTGGTGAATAGAGTTGAAAATAGGCATTTCACGAGCATTTTGAAAATCCGCACCATAAAGTAACTTCGAAAAACTGTTTAAATTTTTCTCGTTTTCCATTTTCTTTTTGCACACAGAACACAGATGGAGCTAGCTAAATACTCGTACATACGAATACGTAGCATACTCGTATTGCGTGCGGTCGCGGTGCCATTTACGCTACTTGCTTACCCAATACCCGATACCCGATACCCGATACCTAGAACCTAGTCTACTCATCGAATCTCTGTACCGTGTACGAGATGGGCGTACTCGTAAGCTACATTTTACAAATTACAGGGTCACCACTGACCAGTGACCAGTTGTTCGTTTTCTGCCCTTTTCCGAAAATAATGATTTTTTTTCATTACTAAAAATGGTGGGTAGGAACGATTTAAGCAACATCGCATTTAACTGTACATGCTTCGATCTTTCTCTTAAATAGAAAACTAAATTCACTGTTATCAATAATTGTACTTCAAAACAAAAAAATTGCCATTCGCTTACGTCTAAAAAGTGGCGGAGGCGCACGAATAACCGCCAACCCGTCACACGGTAATTGGTAAGTATAAATTAACAAGTATACCCTTTACGGTTGTACCGGTTGATCCATTGTTCGTGCTCCCTTCCATCCAGGAAAACAAATTATTACCTAATTTTTTTTTTCGGTTTTATTGTAAAAACGGTAGCAATTGCTTACGTAAACAATATAAAATTAAGCGTCATTTTCTTCGATATGAAACTAAATTTGGACTTATCAATCCACTTTTAAGTTAAAAATTGCAATTTACTCGTACGTAAGTGTAGTTTTTATCAAGTTAGTCTGCAGTCCAAACGGCAAAAAGCGCTCTAGAAAGCGGTTTTAGTTTGCATTTTTGGGAGACGAAAAAATCAGTTGGATTCTTGTAGATAGGGGTTGGACAACCCCGAAAATCTGTATTTTGAATTTTTGTACGAGCCCAAAGGAGGGCTGAAGGCTAAAAACCTTCGTTCTTTGAGTTTAGGTGAGGAAAAAAAGAGTCTCTTTACCGTCTTGTGGCAGACACTCCCCTGATTCAGAATAATTATGTGTTTACAGCATTAGGCTAAGGTCACAATGGGGCGCTAGGGCCCCCGAAGTGCGTTTATTCCTCAAATTTCACCTTTTTCTACGCTATAACGACTCTATTTACGTCATATGGTCTGCGGGACAAAAAAAAAGTAAACCCAATGCATACGCGAGTTCAATCCGCATCCAATTAGCCAAAGATTTTGAAAAACGCTTGGCCCAACATCTGTCGTGTCGGCTGAATTTTAAAGTCCGACGTTTCCTTATTTTTACTGAAAAACCAACTTGTTGACATTTTTCCAAAGTCCCCTTTGCGACCTATCAAAATGGGTTAAAATTTTGCGAGGAATGTAAAAATCGCAATGAAATTTTTTTTGAGAATATTCAGCTCAATTTTGAGTGAATTATTGAGTTTTTTCTCAAATGTAATCCCGAGGTAAATCAAAATAAGTTAAAATTTCGTAAGAAAATCAAAAATTCCGATGATTTTTTTTTTGAATCAGTCTCGAGCGTATACAAACTCAAATTTGAGCTCAAAATTCTCAAAAGTTTCTTGACAAATTTTTTTTGAAAAAAAGACTCGAAAACTCACCCAAAACTCTACTTCAGGACCAATCTACGTCTTGTAATTTTAAACGTGCTCGAACGCATGCGTCTACATACCTATATACACAACACACATGTGTACGTAGCGTAGTAGCTATAAGTGTGTACGTACGTAGTATGTCTATGTACATTGCACATGTACGTCTACGTACAATGTGAGGTGTACGGGTACATGTATACATTCATGTACGTATTGCGTACATATCGCAGATATAGACGTACGTACCAAGTTACGTGTACGCTTGATTTTTTCGGCGAACTGAAACACCTGCGTTCGTTGATGTTTGCTTAAAGAACTGTTCGCTCGCTTCCCTCCTTCCTTCCCTCCACAACTCCTTCTTATAAAACAAAACGCAGTTATAGTACTTAGGCGAGTATCGTATCATTACGTCAGAATTATTCAAATACATTAAATTTCAGTTGCCATGCTGATGCTGTACGTGTACGTGTACGTAGCGATTAAAAATCGCAACTTCATCCACGTTGACATGGTACCTGGTCGTACTTGCGCGTAAGTTGTAAGTAGGCGTCTACAAGAACGAGTTACAAAATACATATAGGTACTCACTAGTAACTACGAGTACTAACCCTATGCGTGCCTGATTGCCCGCGGTTACCAACGGTGGACTAACCAGCGGTACAGGACCAATCAAATCTTCTACACGCGTAGTATATTTTGTGTATATACTCTAAGAATGCAAAAGAACGTAGTCAAGTACGCGCACAATTAATTATTTTTTCATCGCTGTAGAGTACCTACCCAGTACCCAGTACTTACTACCTACTACCAACTACCTGGTATCTAGTACCAGGCGGCCCATCGGGAAAAGTAAATTACGTATTTTTCTTCGGTTTTATTGTAAAAATTGCAGCACTGGCTCAAACAAAATTGAATTGGACATCATTTTCTTCAACAAAATCAAATTTGGTCTCATCGATCCATTACTAAGTTGAAAAATTGCAACTAACGCAAGTAATTTTTTTCAAGTCTAAAAACGTCGAATAAATTGCAATTTGTCAACTTGACGGTGGATTGATAGGACCGAATTTGATTTTTTGTTAGAGAAAAAATAATAATGATGTCAAATATCCAATTTAACATTGCTTAAGCCATTAGTATAAAAAGTGATTTATTTTCCTTGGGGGAAGGGCACACACGATTGATCGGTCACCTGATACGTAGCAGGTACGAGTAAATAGGCAATTAGGCATTCAGATAAGGGATGGACGTAGATGCATTTATAGGAGACATAGACGTGTTGCCTGTTGCATAAGTATCAAAGAAAACACGCGTGCACTTACCGATGGTGTACGTAGCCCCATCTAATCGAAAAGTTGTAGTAGTGGTTGTGGAGGTGGTGGTGGCGGTGGCGGTGGTGGTGGAGGTGGTGGTGTTGGTGGTGTTGGTGGTGTTGGTGGTGATGGTGGTAGTGGTGCAGATGGTGGAAGAGTAGGAGGAATACGAATTGATGTTGGTAATGGTACTGTTTGTAAAAACAGTTGGAGTTGCGTTTTCAATGGTCGGTTCTTCTGCGGAACATTGACAAAATTCTGTCTTCGCCACCTCCGGCAAAATATCCTCATCCATAATGCGGCCAGGAAGGCGGTTGTTACCTATTATGGTCCCAAAGTTTGTAATCACTAAAAATCACGAGAAAATGGAAGAAGAATGGGAAGAAAATTGAAGTTGACAAAAAATATATAGGAAAAATGAACGAGGTACCGAAGTACGAGTACATTTCGTCGTCCATGTATCGCCTGTTAACCGTCAGCCGTCAGCGGGTTGTACGGTTAATAGTACGAGTATCGCGCGAAAAAAACAGTGCGAAGAGAAAAGAATTGAAGCAAGTACAAAGATTACGACGGGACGTTCGCGACGCGGACATTGAAGACACCGTTGATTTAAAATATTGGCGTAGGTAATTGAACTGGAAATGAAAAATGAAAAGCTAAAAATTGAAAATAAGAAAAGTTTTGAAAGTACCTACAAAAAAACGTAGGTAAACAAAGAATCTTTTTCAACATGCAGATAATCAAACATGGAAAAACGATATAAAGGAAGCACAAACATTATAACGAGTATTGAAGTAGGTACGCGTATGTGTAGGACAGGTAAGGTACCTACGTTAAGACGCCTGCAAAAGATGATGAATTGACGGGTTCTAATTAATAGACACCCTATTACGCGTAAACTGTGTACTGAATTGCTCGTACGAGTACATACAGTACGTAGTACGTACTCGCAATCGCACTCGCACCCGCATTCGCATTCGCACTGCTATAAGAAAAACCAACAACAGCAAAAAAAAGAGTAAGAAAAAAAGAAATCAACCGAGAGTGAATTTTTTTTCAACAAAACGAAATGAAAGAAAATAAGTACTACGATTAACTAAAATAAAACGGATTTACAAAGAGAAAAGAAGAACAATTACCTTATCGCACGATGATAGTCCATGTGACTATTGAACTACGAATAAAATTGGTGCTAACGACATCGAATCGTTCGCGTTTACCGAATGTTCGTAGCAAACATACTGGTAAAACATACACTACGACGACGACGACGACGACGGCGGCGGCTGACGTCGAGTATTTTGAAAAAAGAAGACGAAATGCAGAAATCAGCACGCATGCGCTCGCGTCTATTTTTCCTCGTTCATTCCCTATTTTATATAGAAATACAAATGCAAATATTGTACTATCTTCAATAATTCCATAACTGAAGACATACTGCCTACGTATATACATAGGTAGTACATCTACACAGTACACAGCTACACACGTACACGTACACGTACTTACTACCTACAGCATTGACGCAACCTCAGGTAGAAACGAGGAGCGCGCGACGCGACGCGACGCAGCAATAATGCTAGTAAATTAATTGCAACTTTTTTTCTCTTTTTTTTTTTGTTATAAAGATGAAATAGTATTCTACGTGTTGTACGAGTAAAATATGCTCTATTATGGTATACTGATTCGTGTTTGTGGCGTTGTTGTCAGTTCCGTTGGGAGGGAGGCGAAAGGGCACTGGAAATTTCCTCTAATTTTGTTTAGAAAGAGCTCGAATGCCAGCAATTTTTCCTCATTTCATTCAGCGCGTTTTTCTTCCTCACAAGAAAGCGGTTAGCTTTGATTTTTAACATACCTATTACAAATAACAAGAATAATTTCAACAATACCTAAGTGAAAAAAATACATGAAAAAAAAAAAGCAAATTATTAAAACACTATAATCATTGGCTGATGCATAACTACTTGCACTACCGCAATTGTTAAATTACGTACAGTATGTACGAGTACAGAAGGTACATACTGTATTATTCCCACTGAAATTTATAATACTCGTACATACGTACCTAGCTAGTAGCTAGCTACCTACATGTATATAGGTTTAGGTACTTACTACACAGGTACACTATACTGTTACCACTATCGTTGGGAAAGTCGGTACACAACATACCACGTAGGCATTAGGCATACATCATTCAGACGACCGGATACAGAGATGGGACGATGGGAGTGCGAACAACATTGGTCCATCGTTCGTGTCATTTTAGGCACTACCCGAGTCAGGCGACCAGGGAAATTTCGTTTCTACGCAACATTGCCAATGCCAAAGTAGCGGGTTTCGTAACGTTGGTGGAATATCTCGGTCGATTTAGCGGCAAACTCAAACTCTATTATACATATACATACATATTATATATCGCTGCTGCTACTACTAACTACTATGTTTGTGAGAACCGGCGCCCGATGATATGATGCAGACTACCTGAGAGACGGAGACCCGGCATTTCCACCAAAACGGCTACAGAGACGGCAATGAAAATGACATTGGCCATTCATTCGTGTGTCATTTTAGGCGGCACTACCATAGCCAGAGGGCTAGGTAAGTAGGCATTAGGCAAATACGTAGACAAATAGACACACAGTCGCGGATACGCGTACTTTTGTTCGCAATGCGCAATGCGCAACATCGCCAAATAAGCGATAAGCGGGTCTCACCATAGTCCTTCAGCTGATGGAAAATCTTGCCATTTATATTCGCAGAGTTGACGGCAAACTACGTACTACGTACTACGTACTACGTAGCTACGTACTATGTGAAGCCCAGCTGGAAATATGCGTATGCATTGTGCCGGATAGGGAAAGCTAACTACGCGTATCATACCAGAACATTGATCACGATTAGAATAGAAAAAAGTTGTGAGACCCGAAATCGGCGCTCACAACGTCGAAATGGCCTTGGAACGCCAGTGCAGCAACTATACCACTAGTGGAACTGTATAAGTACAGATATGTATATGCCTGTACAGAGAGTTTGCATGAACTAAATCTGTATACTATTTATACTTAATGCGGACAGTATAACACGAGCAAATACTACGCGTATGCGAGGTCCGGGGTCCGGGCTCCGGGTGAAAATTTGCTTACGCATTGCTGGATAGCTGACCAAGTAAGTACGTATCATAAGAAACCAATCAGAACGGAGAAACATTCTGGATCTCGGAACGTCGAGATGGTGGCCTCTGAGAGCATTGGTGTAACTCGCAGAAATGGCACCGTACAAAAGTAGAAATATGCCTGTACGAGTATTATGTAGGTGTAGGTGTATGTGTATGTGTACGCGTATGTGTAATGTGTAGTATATTATACTCGTAGAAATCTTCGCTCCGATCAATCGTACATAGTTACACTAAAATGGTAGGTAACCTTTCTGAGGCCCAGTTTTTTGAGGTTTCTACTCGTGGATAGGATTATCGTGTATACAATACATACGTATCTACGTGAAATAACACAAAGCGATCGGCTGATTTAAAGTTTCTCGCCGACAATATTTATGAAATGGTTGCAATTAGTCGAAATTTTCGTCGCGTTATGGTGTATTAACTTGACAACAGCCGAAACCAGTGATAAATCTACTTCTTAACGACGCTATTGAGCACTTGGCCAACTTCGCATACCTGGCGCCTCCTCGTTCCAATGAGATCAATAAAAAAAGAAAACAAAAAAAAAAACTCCGAAGTTGTCTCGAGATTTATCTGCTACTGCTCGACGCTAGATGCTACATAGATAGTTTTTCCTTTTTCTCTTTTAATTTTTTTATTTAGCCTACTCGTTTTTTTTTTATTTTTCTTTTTCCAATGTTTTAGTGATTTTAATTTTCAGCTGTTTCACATTCAGAATTTCCAAAATCAAGTCCAAACACTGCAGAGACTATACCTACGAATTAGACAACACATATGTATTCGTAGTGTCGCGAAGTCGTTACAAAATTTGAAGAAATGCAAAAAAAATCTTCCATAACAAAAATTTTTTTTCATTCAGCGCTGGAAATTTTTCTTTTAAGGGATCCCACGCCTCAATTATGTTTGTGAATTAGGAAATTTGATGAGGTACAAAAAAGTTGTAATCGTCGATTACTCGAGTTTACGGGTGAATGTTGCTAACTAAAATTTTATAGGTAATTCGAAAAATCGTACGAAGGGCGGGCGGCCTAATATTGTCTAGACGTCCGGTGCGTCGTTGTTGGGGGTTTCGCTAAAATTTTTCTATTACTATCGTTAAAAAAAAAAGCAAAAAATTGCCTATCTCATTAACGACGAGTCGAAGAGATGCAACCGCTAACCTTGCTAACCTTGTTTATCCCACGTGCATCGGTATTCAGCATAGCCTACAGCAGTGTGTAAACTCTCTGGACGAGAAGACAGGGTGTCACATTTACAGATTTACAGATGGATGGTCGACACTCGACAAAATCGTATAGGAAGCAACACGAATCGACCTTTCATCCTCACTGAGAAACAGTGAAGCACGCGTTTCGAATTGGGACTTGCAAAGAATCGCTGACTCGACTTGAAGAAATGCTTACCGCAACTGCGATTATAACCGCAGTATCGGTATCAGTTGAAGCTGCGTCGTATCTACGATGGTATGAGTGTGAGATCTGAGATGAACGTACGGAATACAGAGGTACTATACATAATGGGAAGGCTTAGGCTACATGCATATAAATAGGCGTACGTAGGCTAAGTAGGCTACTTGGGGTAGAGGTGAAGGATAGCGTCGCATGCATTATTCAACGAGCCTTTAAATTGAACGCTTTCAAAATCCATCAATAGTACAAGATACGAGTCATGCCACCGTTCTCGCTTCTAACCGCGAATTACGAGTACCTACGTAACAAAAGTGCCACGCAAGTTGCGTCGCGTCATGCGTCATGCGTCATGCGTCATGCGTCACGCGTCATTGCTGTTCCTCGGTCAATTCGGGAGGCTTTAGCGATGATAAGTAGGCTACGTACAAATTTTTTACGAGCTGAAAAATGAGTAAATTAGATGGTTTTTTCTTTACTTTTTTCCTCGCTAAATAGGCCTACACATACTGTACGAGTACCATGTAGGAAGATGATTTCTAGGCACGTTTTTTATCTTTCGATAAACCTTTGTAGATACGTACGTACGTATCATCTCCATTCTTGTAAAAAAAAAAAATAAGTTGCCCGAATTTGTATCCGAGATGTTTACATTTACGTAGGCTAGATACGTACATCAATACTTGTACGCATATGTATGTGGATGTACTGTAGGCCTATGTCACTGATGGAATACCTGCTCTCAGATACTTAGTCAGATAGTGAATCTGAGCTTACGTGTTATTTTGAAGGAACGGAGCTAGGAGCTAAATAGTTCGCGTCAAGTCGTTGCGGAAAAAACTACCAACTCGTTAAAGTTGACTTTCGATCAAAGTCGACTTCAACCGGTTACGTTTAGTTAGAGTGCTCGGGTGCTCGGGTGCTCGGTGCTCGCAGCCAGCCTTGCCACAAGATTTTTTCAAATTTCTCGTAAAGGGAGGGGGCGCTAACAAAAGTAACAATAGATAGGTATATGAATTGTCATTGTGTAAAAGTTTGACCTTACTCTCACCGTCGGAATTCGATGAAACTGGGCGAGATCCAAGTTCACTTCAAAACAACTTCGGTGCCAAGTTTTGAGCCGCTTAATTTCATTATTCGATTGTTGACGAATTTTTGAATTTCGAATTTCTAACTGCAGTCAGAGTTGTTTTTTTTTGCCAATACCCGGCCAACGCAATCGTTGATCCCATCGAAATTCTGAAAGCATTTTAAAGGTAGCAAATTTAATTTCCTACAAGTTAGCTCATGGTCATTATAGGCTATGGCTATCGGCTACCTATACCTATACGTATATCTATTTTTTGGTAGCTGGCAGCTCGCTTCGCTTTTCAGTAGTCGGCGAGCAAAAACTTGATGATCACAACAGTTGCACGCGATTCCAACATTGACGACACGAACCTCACCTTCATTCCATCTACAAAATACAAATAGGTACATTACATACTCGTGTAACTACAAGTAAGAGCTAGGCCCGTTAAAGTCGACTTTAACTACGAGTTGGCTTTTGATCAATATTAGTCCAACGGCTTTCACCCGTTAAAGTTGACTTAAACTAGTTAGAGTCGACTTTAATTGAAAAATCAACTTTACTATCAACATGGATCAAAGTTATCAAAATTAACACTTGCCGTCACGAAACAATACGCGGGGATACTCGTATTGCGTAAAAATTCGTTACAAACTGAGTGAAAACGGCGTCGATTTTTCTACGCTATCGCAACCGGAATAATATTTGTATGCAAAAAGATAGCTACGTACTACGTACTACGTAGGTTATGAGTGATGGGTAATACTCGCAGGTAATAGGTATTAGGTATTAGGTATTAGGTAAGGTGTCAGACGGCAGACAGTTAGGAACGCATAATTTCGTAATTGCTTACGTGTAAGTAGTAAGTACACGTAGTAAGTACTAGGAACTTTTTCAAATGTTCATATCTAACAAAACAACAAATTATTTTGAATTTAGACAATTAGGCAGACTCGTATAAGTACGAGTACATGCGTAATCGATGCGGCGAGCATCGTTACCTTTGTAGGTTACGAAGGTAATAACGGCAATTTCAGAATTGACGGTCATTAATAAACGAGTACCCACGAAAAAACTTACCATTTTTCTTTACTTTTTGCTTTTTTTGGTGTTTTGTTTTTTGTTTTGTTTCGTTTCGTTTCGTTTCGTTTCGTTTCGTTTCGTTTCGTTTTTTTTACTATTTACACAAACGGACGGCGGCGCAACGCGACGCATACGTAATATAGTTATCAACTATCGAGTATTAATTATACACTTTTGTTAATCGCGTGCCATGTATTCTTCGTAATATTGTTTGTTCTTTTAACATCAGTCACCGACTCCGTCGTCTACGGTGGTTCGGTTACCGGAAAATAGTTATCGGTTACGCCTCAAGTCTTACATTTTACGCTTCGCATCGCCTCGCCTCGCCTCGTCTCGTCTTATTTTTTACGTTGCACCAACAACCAAATTTTTTCACTGGCGTAAGATTTACTTGCGGTATACTGTGTAAGGTAAGATAAGTAAGGTTGGGCACACGAAATTAGTTACGAGTACATACGAGTACGTTACGTACTCCGCTACAACCGTATATTACAGTGGAGCGCGTCGAAATTTTCGACAATTTTATGATGCGTTGTTTATTTTGAGTTTATGTCTCCCGGAACGAATATTCAACTCTGTACGCCAATCAGCGCAGCGAGAAAGCTATACGAGTAACTTACCAAAAAGAAGCCATTTTTTTTTCTCAAGGCGTTTTTTGAATATTGTGTCTTCTGAAATGGGTTTTGCCGGTGGTCGAGATAAACGCGAAGGTTTAATAATTTCCTAATTAATAATTTAGATCTGAAACTTTTTCGTATAGTACGCGTATACAGTACGTACAATAATTGTGTAACTTACTCGTAAGTAAGCATGTGAAAGAAAACTTTTCTACACCTCGATGAAACCGGATAGAATTGAAAATCACGTCGATGATTTTCTTTTTGTTTTGAATTTTTCATTTATACTTAATAAAAAAAAGACGTTGGCGATAAGAAAATATTCAACTTCGAAACCGGCTCCTTTATTCGCGTTAAAAAAAAGTATGAACATCGAGTTGGCGAACGCCAAATACGTCGTGGTAAAAGATTACGATCATAATGATGGATTTTCAACTCAACAACCACATATCAACGTTATCTGCCCTGGTCTACGTCCAACTTTAAAAACTTGATTGATTTTTTTTGATTAACAAACGAAATCCTCACTCACTGGGGGGTGACACTGGGAAATTTCACCCTTCGATGATTTTTTTTTAATTCAAAATATGATACGAGTACAGTACTTATTGTACTTTTTGCGAGAAAAACGATGGTAAAGTTCATTTTCCAGACCAAAGCTTACTTTCAAAGTTGCACAGAGCTTCCAAGTTCAAAGTTTTAAAAGAATACAAAGTTGAACAGCAGCATGCGAATCGAATGTCTCTTATTTTTGAATATTTCAACAGGTAGGTAGGTAGGTAGGTAGGTAGGTAGGTAGGTAGGTAGGTAGGTAGGCCTATGTGTAAATTTATTGTCGCGTAACCCGCGCAGTATGATACAGTAGATGTACGAGTATGCACGGAGACCAGTTGGTTACCAATCGTTCCATCGTCGACAACCCCTTCTTTTGTCGCCACAGGGGCGTGGTTTGCACATTAGCATCTATACTATCTTCTTATAAATACGCGAGAACTTGATGCACGTTGGCGAGTTAATCTTGTTAGTATACCTGACTGGTGCAAGTGCATTTTTATTGTGCATAATTGGCGGCGGACGGTAAGCGATTTATGGAACAGATGATACCTGCAATCGTATTGATGAAAACGTATGTAGATAATTATTGATCTTCATTCAATCGAGTCTTCACCAGCGGCGCTGCGGTCCAACGTTTCGTTCAAACTGAGTCGCAAACTTAAGCAGACGTAGCCTAATAGTGAGTACTCACAAGACAGTACCTACTGTATAATATCATATGCTATGCTATGCTTTGTCTTATCCTATCCTATCCTGTCCTGTCCTGTCCTGTCCTGTCCTGTCCTGTCCTGTCCTGTCCTGTCCTGTCGTATCGTGTAGAACCTACGTGCTACATAGTACATACATATACTTGATAGTATTTATCTAGCATTATTTTAGTGTTTACATACTTATGTATGTAGATGTAGGCCTACTACATTTCATTTATGTGGTACGACGCCACGCGATGAACAGCAGACTAGACGTTAAAGTCCACTAGTTTTTTTCAAGGGATAAAAATTCGGAAATCTTCGGATATCGCTTC
>QBDW01000623.1:0-75242 GCA_003261595.1 Maconellicoccus hirsutus | reverse complement strand
GGTGGTGGTGCTGCTGCTGTTGCGACGGCGACGACAACGCACCGTGACTATGCATCGGGCCTGCGGCAGCCACCGAACTAGGCACACCGTACGCGTACCCCGCCGGCGGTCCACCCGCCAACGCTTTCTGGTACAAACTAACCCCGGCCGCCGCCGACATGTGACGTTCGGGCGGCGACGCGGTCGGCGGTAACGAGGCGTGCGGCGAATGCCGATGATGCGGTAACGGCGACGCTTGCTGCGTGCTTCCGGGCGGCGGCGGTAACGGCGACTGCCTGTGGTGCGGCGACTGCCGATGGCTGGCCGGCGGCCCGAGCTGGTGCGGCGGTAACGGACTATGACGGTGGGCGGCCGACGTCGGCGTGTTTGGTGCGCCGGCCGATGACGTCGGCATCATGGCGGCCGCCTGGCGATGATGCAGCTTGGTCGGATCGCCGTGTAGCATGTGCAGCTGCTGGTGGTGGTGTTGCTGCTGCGACTGCTGGTGCGGACTGGTGGCGGCGGCGTAGGCGGCCGCCTGCAACGGCGATTGGTTGGGACTGCGGTGATGGTATTCGTGTTGCGATTTTATGGCCGACGTTTGTTGCGGCCCGCCGAGGTAATGCGGCTCGCCGCCGAGTTGCTGGCGCGATTTCGGACTGGAGGAGTGTGTCGGTACGCTGACCGTTTTGCTGACCGCGTCCGAGGCCAGCAAATGGTGGTGGGTGGTTTGAGGCGTCAACATGGGCGGACCGGCGTGCTTACCGCCTTCGTTCTTCACGATGACCGAAGACGAGCTTTTCAAGTCGCTTGCGTGCTGTATCATCATGTCGATGGGACCGCCGCCGCGTCCCATGTCGCGTTCCTTGCCCGACATCGAGTTCATCGGGATGCCGACGTTTTTATGTTTATCTTGTTGCGACTGCGACGACGGCGGGATGAAATTCAACGGCGGTTGGTATGCCGGGTAGCCGTACATGTTGTAGCCGGATTCCGATTTCGGTAACATCGTGGATTTCGATCCGGCGCCGGTATTGCCGCCGCGACCCTGCGTTATCGAGACTCCCGCCGCTACGTTGCTCAGGTAATCGTTTTTACTATTCGAACTCACCGATTTCGGTATCTGCAACAACCAAAACACCTCCAATTAGTCATCGCCGATCGCTTCGGTCACGTCGACGGACGCGTCTACTTACCGGAACATTATGCGGCGCGTATGGCGGATACGTCCCCAAAGGCGCTGTTTTTTCGGCTCGATCGCGCGGATCCTGCTTTATCAGGCGCGAATGCTCTTCGATCATACGTTTGCGTTCCTCTTCGCTGACACGTATCGAATGCGCTACGCTGGCCGGAGGCGGAGGTAACGTTATCAAATTCCAAGATGATCGTTGCAATTGTTGTTGCTGTTGCTGAAACAAGCCACAAAAACGTCACAAAATCGTCGCCACAAATCCGCCAATAAATCTACCATCGTCCAAATACCCGCGTCAAATCCGCCTCACAAAACCACCCTTCCGAAGTTCCAACATCGATGACGTCATCGTAACGAACTCGTGAAACGAACGACGACGAAAAAAATAACCTCGAAATAACGAAAAACAAGGAGGAAAAAAATCACGCAACAACCTTTCCAACTCCTGTCCCCCTTTATCCTCAAAAGCTACGATATTTTTAGAATCTTCGTCATTCCTTCGTTCCTCCACACGTAACTGCGACGAATCCACTCCTCTTCAACCAACGAAATTTTTTCGCTGTTTGACGATTTTCCTCCAACATTTTATTTCAGACACGTCGCTATAAACGCGAGCAACGATGGCTTTCGTAGGCGGAGTATACGA
Source organism: Maconellicoccus hirsutus (assembly GCA_003261595.1). NCBI lineage: Eukaryota > Metazoa > Arthropoda > Insecta > Hemiptera > Pseudococcidae > Maconellicoccus > Maconellicoccus hirsutus. The sequence continues at coordinate 73,425 of QBDW01000623.1, read as the reverse complement.
GTACGTATTTCTGCGGAAAAATGAGAAATATGAAAGAGGAAAAAAAAACAACGTCGAACCTTTTTTTTTCGCTATCTCGTTTCTGCGTCGTGTCGTTCACGAGAGAGAAGAAAAATAACCTAAAAAAAAGTATCCCTCGCGTCGACATTTTTCGTCGTAAATTTAATTTATTAACGAATTTTTTTTTTATTTTTCGAAAAAATAGGGAAAATACGAACACGTTAAAAAAAACGCTTCCGAAGTTGGTTTTTTTCGTACTTGTACACGCGAAGCGAAGGCGCGTAGGAAAACGAATTAATTTTAATATCGATTTTTATTTTTATTTTTCGACGGAATTTTCCTTCGTGTTTTTTTTTCTTTCGCCATTCGATTAATTACGAATTCATTTTTCAACTTTTCAGACATTTTTTCGCGTCTCGTGCGTCTACCTACAAAAATGAATGTAAAATGTACCGAAAAGGGGGGGGGGTGATTACATTTTTTTGAGAAAAATGTAACGTTAATATTTTCAATTTTCTAATAAAATTTTTACGTTTCCTCAAAAAAATAAAAAAGATGAATAAACGACCATAAAATAACTTTACCAAAACATCATCAGCAATTTTTCCTCAAAAAAATCGAAGAATAAATTATTGCTTTGTAGAGAAATGCAATATAGAAATAAGAAATAATGGTAAAATACTCAAAATTGAATTTCTCCAGAAAAAATTTACTTCAAAAGTTTACGTAAAATAGAAAAAAAATGCTCAAAATAAGAAAAAATACAAGAAAGCAACAAATAATTATAAAATACTTGAAGTAAACTTTTCGAAAAAAAAAATCATGCCTTAAAGAAGAAAAAAATGAATAAGTGCTTAATACTGAAATCAAATTCAGAAATTCACTCCAAAACATAAGAAAAATGTCAAATATGTGATTAAAAAATAATTAAAATTAAATTTCTCAAAAAAAAAAAAACTTTAAAAAGTCATGTAAAATAGGAAAGTTTTTCAAGAACAAAAAATAACAAATAATTATAAAATATGTAAGATTGAAATTTAAATTAAAAAAAAACATCATTAGCATTTAAGCCTGAAAAAATAGAAATATGACGTATAATTGCATAATACTTGAAATAGAATTGAAAAAAAAAGGAAAATCTTCAGAAATTCACCATAAAAAACGAAAAAAAAAAAACAATTGTAAAATGTGCATAATACTTGAAATAGAATTGAAAAAAAAGGAAAATCTTAAGAAATTCACCATAAAAAACGAAAAAAAAAACAATTGTAAAATGAAAAAAATATTGGCAATTTACACTCAAAGAAACAAAAAAAATTATAAAATAAATTAGAATATAATTTAAGAAAAAAAAACGAAAAAATTCTCAAAAAAATGGAAAAATTGCTCAAGAACAAAAAAAAAGAGAAATGAATAATTGCATAATATTTGAAATTAAATTCGGAAAAATACACTCGATATAATTACAAAACAATAACTGAAATTAAATTACAATTCAACACGAAAAAAATCATTAGAAATTCAAATGAAATTAAAAAATTCTCAAAAACAAAAACACTAATCATTGTTATTGTAAGGTCGTTAATTATAAAAAAAAAAAAATACTTGAGAATGTTAAATCCTCCAACAAAAATCCAAGAATCCACGTTACATAGAAAAAAGGTTTAAAAACACAAAAAACAATAATGAAAACAATACAAAAACACAACACAATCGAAAAAAAGTATTTCTGGAGCCTGAAAACCGGAAAATAATCAATTTCACAAAAACCAAAATGAACCTTCCTTCTGCTCTACTTTTTTTTCAATAATTACCGCTATTTTTCGAGTAATTTCCACAAAGCAAACACAAAAATTCGCACATTTCAAATAGAAAACGCTTTAGAAATTCTCCCCCTTTGCCTCCTCCATTTCGCCGTCATTTCTTAGTACATCGACGGACAAATCACCGTAAAATACTTACTTTTTGACTCGCCAATTTCAAGCTTTCCGTGAAATGCTCGCTGACCGCTTGCTCGGCCTTTTGTTTTTCCAATCTGTCTTTCTCTTGCCTCTGTTTTTCGCGTTCTTTTTCTTTATACTTTTCAACTTCGCGTTCTTGTTCTCGTTCTCTGTAACACGAGAGAAAAGCACACCACCATAAATATCGTTTCGTAAGAAAAACGTCAATGTTCATCAATTTCACGCTACGCCGTCGTTCGAATATTTCGAGTACACGTGCTAAAGAAGAGAAAATATAACGAAAAACCTGGGTGATCTTTTCGCATACTCGTAGTAACTCCGAGTAAGATTTTTGTGTTTTTTTCGCAAACGATTTCTGCAATAAATCGTTAATTCGGAGCTAATCGGAGTATACGAAAAGAACATGCGCCAGGTCAAACCACTTATCTTGGCGCTGATAAGAAAACAACACAATTCCATAAAAATCCGTAAACAAACAAAAAAGAGAACAAAAAAATCCGCGACGAATCTCAACGTTTCAACGACCGGCAATGGAATCCTTTATTTGATCCATTCCTGTCGTGAAAACCTCATTCACGCCACTTTCTTCTTCGAAACGCCAAACTATGCGTTTGTACTCCTTCTTTCACCCTTATCAAACAAAACAAAGAAAATGTTTTTCTAAAACCCTCCAATTCTTATCATTCGCACATGTACGTTCGAAAGAAGAAATTACCTCTTCGGCTCATTTTCTTACCGCCCCAGTTCCTCACCGCGGTTCGATTCGTAAACAACGCGAATATTTCGATTTACGACGCCATTTCGTCGTAATATTCGCAAAAATACTTCTTACGTCAATGACCTATGGTAAAGTTCAACTTGAAAAATACCCAATAAACGTTTACGCCGTCTTGTGCCAACTAGCTCCTTCGTCGCATCTCGTTCGAGGCAACGAGCCAAAAAATATCCCAGTTATCACTTCCGACCAGGCGAATATCGACGTAAACAAAACGTATTTTCGAATTGTGAGCAGTACCCCGACGATACAACTAATAACATCCGAAAATTCCACCATTTCTACGACGTTCAATGGCCACGGTATCAACTAATCGATTCGTCGGAAAAATCCCACGATACAAGTTCGACACGTCAATCGAACGAAATTCTCTCACAATCCTCTAATCGCAAATCACACCGGCGCTAAACATATGACATCCCCCTTTCGTTTCGTCGCACATTGAAAGAAAAAAATCGAAATAAAAACGGATGTTCTAATTTATTCCTCCTGCTGCGCGGCATGCCGATCCAAACCCGAAAAACCGGTTATGCGACGACGTATCGAATGCACTTTCGATCCGAACACCGAAGTCGACAAGTATTCCAAGAACTCCACGTCCGGTTTAGCATTCGTTCGATGGAAATATACATTGTAATCTACGCTTCACTCTCGATCGTTGATAAAATAATAATTCGCGAAAGCTTCGTACGTAATACGCGACAATCGTGCGAAATGACACCGTCGATGAATTCCGCACGCGTTTTACCAACCACTGGTAATAAATTATTACACGTTTACGCGAATCGACCCTTTTACTCGTTAAATTCGTATCTAATATGCTTTTTGATGCGCCTTTAACGTACGATCGTTATCGTCATGGCCGTCTGTATCTTGGTAAATAAACGAAATCACAAAGCCGTCGTGTAACGTTCGCGTATTAAATACACAAAACGCAGACGATATTACGAATCGTGTTTTCGATTTATTATTAAAATCGTCACATTCGTATTTCATCGACTACACAAACAACCAAATGAAAAATACCGTTACATTGTCTATGCAAATGATTCACCGTCTTTTTGCCAACTGCCGCGAAACGATTACATAACAAAAACCCCTCGTTTCGCATCAAATTACCATTAAGCCCACAGTCTGATGAATTTTTACGCGATTACAGTTGGCAACATTGATTACCGTTATAAACACCAACTTGCATTAAATCGCATTCGAACACGAAACTTCGTTGATGGGCTTAGCTCACTTCACGTCGGTGTAATAATTTCGATTCGTCGAAAACAACCCAAATCAGTATGACGTCATCGATAAATCACGCCGCAAATATTCTCACGAATATCGAACACCGCGACCGCGTCGCCGACGCAAAATTTGGCAACGTCGCGTGCAACTCGACGCCTGCGACAAAGAACCAAAACCAACGTGCCTCATCACGAAATACGAATTGCGCGAAATTCGAAATCATTACGTCACTACAACGCCACAAAAATGAACTTCACCCTTCATTCCCCGCAGAACTCCATAATTAACGCAAATATTCCATCGGCTTACCTATCATCGTACCCGAAATACCCTCTAAACGGATTATAGTCGAACATACGATACGGTGAGAAATCATAAACAGGTAAACTCATCGTTTCTGAACCGCGCATTAATGAAGAAGATTCCACAAGGAATCAATTTATACGCTACATGGGAAAAAAATCACGTACGACACGTAAAAATACCGAAATACGTTACAGCGATAACGTACTCGCGAACTCGTCGAATTTCGCGAACAAATTATTTCTATTCGATAAATCACCGAACTTAATTACGTTAATAACAATGTAAAAAATATGCAACTAAAATTTCTCGAACACACGAGAGCAAAACACAACCTCACGCTGTAACATACGTCTTCGTAGTAGACACCAATACACACGCACTAAAACATACGCAGTCGATCGGCCGACTTAAGCCCCGCTTCCGCGTGTTACCACGTCGCTGCGCCGCCATCGTTGTGCGACTTGCGTTTGTGTGCGTGTGTACGTGAGCCGCTGCGTAGACAGGGCGCGTCGCGTTGTTTACCGTGCATTACGCACTACTACAAACGCAAATGCGATTTTTTTCACGTTACTCGTTGGTTACTTCATACATCGGATTAGGAATTAGACGATCCAGCGTTATTCATAACGACGAATCGGATTTATCGTTGAATTATGTACACGGCGAATGATCGAAATATGCGAATAAGCGAATCTCGCACGTGTTTTAAACGCGAATTACGCCGGAAACGACCGAATTATCGCGTTATACATTCACGATATAAAATGGCGTCTTCGTTGCACTCTCTTATCACGGTATCCGAGTAAATAACTCGACGACGTTATCACATACAGTAAATACCACGAATTCGCGAACCTTCGAAGGAAACGTACACCGGCGAAAGCTCCTAAACGTACATAACACCAGGCAAAAGCATCTTACCCGAATAAAGCCCAATAAATTAAATCCTTTCGAAAACATTACGTACCCAGCACAATTCTCGTTCAACACATCACACCTCCACGTATCGAATTCGTCGACTGACGACTGAGGGTTAACTACGAACTTCCACTAGCTACCACACAATCCTAACAATAACTTCGACTAGTGCACCACCAACTGCGTGAAATATGCACACGCGAACGACAAGTATACCCGCAGTTTCGGCAACCATCCATACAATGTATTTCCCTATAACACATGGTCCGTCGTATCGCGCCAGAGAATGGTGTACCTCGGATTACCTTCTGTTTACGTAACGTAGTTCGTTGAGCTCGTTCGAGCTCGTCCGCCCCTGCCGAGTTCCTTTATCGATTTTGAATCGTCCTTTATAAATGCGCGCACCAATACAAACGCACCGAATACGTAACCGTTGACTATTTCTACTTTTTTTTCAACAGTTGTGCGTCGTCCGGGTGAAATTTTCTCAATTTCCACTCACTCCGTCAACACGGAGGCTCGTCAATTTACACGGAACCACCTTCCTATCGTCATTACCATAATCGACCAATGAAATCGAAAAAAATACGATTACAACGAATCACTACCTCTCGCTGATTCGTCGAAAATCCTCCGTCACGTTCATACCCACCTAATAAAAACCACCGGAGAAATATAGGTAACTTGGCATTTCACATCATGACCTTGAAACCATCTAACACCGCGTCGAATACTTAAAATATCATTTCGATATGCATTGTATACCTGAAAACAACGTGTTAACATTCCCCCTCTCGTCTCCTCACCCGTTCACCGAAACCTCGTCGTAATGAAAAATTTTTCACGTCTTTTACACGCGTCTTCATAATGCCTCCGAAGCAACAACAGACCTTGGCTTGAGTTAGCTACCTTTCGTATCAAGTCCATTGTCGCATTTCGTACGAAATCTACTCCATTTATCGCGTACAAAGAAACCCAAAATACGATTGTTAAAACGCGTTTAGTTTATGCGTTGTTCTCATTTTTTTGTGTGTAAATTCGACGATCACCGCGCGAATTATATTTACGTACCATTTGTTCGGCATACTGCTGCGTTGTTATTTTTTTTCACGAATGTCGAAAACAATGGAGATTAATTTCGCTACAAACGCGTGTTTATCGTTCTTCGAAACAGTTACGATTTTGTTTCTAGTTCGCCAATCGGCTTCTCGTCGAATGATTTCGACGTTGGTAATTCGGTGAAAATCAATTCGACCCTTTTCAAGGCCATTTCACGAGATATATCGAGTTGTTTCGGCGATTCTTGAATCATTCCACTCTCGACAGGTTGTTTATAGCGTAATTGAAAACCGAAATTATCTCGTTGTCGAGATACGCCACTCGCAAGAGCGTAATTCGATGATAACGGAGCAATTTAGCGAGGTAGCCAAATCGTCGATGGTATTTTCGATCAGATAATCCGATTCGCTTTTCGTTGCTCGAATCGAAAAATAATATGTCACGACAAAATCGCTCTTTCGAGGAATTTCGTCTGCAATTTTGATTGCGAGAATTCAGTTTAGGAAATATTGCTGAGAAAATTCAGAAATATGAAAAAACGTGAAAATTTCTTTTTCTTTACTTTGAACCAATACTCTGCCAAATGAAGAAACTATTTAGTTCGTTAAATTTCCGCAATTGAAAATCATTGGTGTTATCATTTTTTCAAGGTCATATTTTCACTAATACGTGTTAACAAGATATCGCAACAGATATTCGCAATCTATTGCTCGAATAAGACACGTATTGGGGATGAAGGGGGAGTGAGAAGGGCAATATTCTCAAGCTGCAAAATTTTAAATCAACAAAAAAAAAATAAAAAAATTGAAAAATATCACCTCAAAAAATTTAAAAAATTCACGTCTTAATTTTAAGAAGAAATTATATTGATCGAGTTGTAATCGTGTAAAAAAATAAAAACTCTTAATTACAATTTCATAATAAATCGTTTCACCGAAATTGAATTTTTTTGAGGGGGCGCTTATTTGAAATGGGAAACTTCGGTTTTTGAGGCGACAAAATCTCAAATCAGTCCAAGGCTCCAGTGGAAAAAATCTTCAAAAAGAATTAACTCTATGGACAATTTTATAAAATTTTATTTTTCACAAAATAGAATTTGAAAAATAGAAAACTTGAAAAATTACTTCAAAAGTGTGCGATTTTCTTTCTGAATTTTCTGTGCACATAATTTTCTGATTGCTTTTTTCACTAATTTTTTTTGCATCTTATTAAAATTATTTTTTTTGTTTTTTTTTTAATTTAATGTAATTTTTTGAATATTTTTCGTCGTTCACAGAACAAGCTTTATGGTAATTTTTTTCCAATTTTTTTCCAATTTTCAGAAGTCAACAAATTCAATTGAAGTTCCAAAATATAATCATTTTTAACCACTATTTTTCTGTAAAACGAATAAATTTTTCGTTTTTTTTTTTTTTATTTCAATGTAAAATTTCAAAAAAAACAATCAAATATTGTAATCTTCATGAAAAGGCCTTTAAGAAAGTCCCCTATCCCCTCAGTCTCCATCAATAAATTAAAATGCTCAATCGAGTGTCTTTCGAGACAAAAACAAAGAAAGTAAGTTTTCTTCGAAAAACTCAAAACTGAAGAAATATGAAAAAAATATACATAATAAAAAACGTTTCTCTTCCGATCCCCTCCCCTCTCTCCTTCTCCAGGCATTATGGGATAGCCTTGTAAATTAGACAAAAATAGCGAAAATGAAAAATATAATTCTCGATGCCAATTTTTCGTTCGCTTTTTTCGAATCGTCTCTGTTCAAGATTTCCTGGTCAAATATACACGAAAAAAATATCTTCAACGAAAACTCGATTCTTTCAACGCAGAAAACTTCATTTATACCAAGTTTACCCTCAAATCACCCACGACCTTTTTTAACCTTTTCCACACAACAGAAATAGATAACGAAGCGACCATTATGTTCATAAAAGCATTCCAAAATCAAGCGATTGGTAACAAGGCCAGGTTGAAAACCTTTATCAACCTTTTCCCTTCGCTTCTCACCTCGCTTTCGTACCAATTCAAACACACAGCTATTACCTACGATCTAAATCCCTACACGCTGTATCTTCTCTTTCACCTCATCCCTTCCTAAATTTTGAAATTCATAGCACCTGTTCTTTGGGACCCTTCGTATCGTCACCCTCTCGCACAGGTCCGCTTGTTACTCGACGAATACCATTCACTCGATGTATTTCTTTCCTCTTCGTTACGCCATCTCCGTATCTCTATTAAACACCATCCCTAATAACCTTCGAATTTACCTAACAATAGCGCCCCGTTACAACGTACTTTTTATACGCGCCAACAAAGCAAACGTCAAGTTTTCTAACCCCTACTCGATGTTTCGAAACAGCGAGAACCTTTTTAACGATCGCGTTTCTCGTTTCCGTCGCCGTGCCGCGCACCAACCCTCGAATAATTCGTCGACGAGAAGAGAAATTAATCTTTCGAAAATACCGAAACGCAAAAAAAAAAATCCTTCGGAAATGAATTCCTTCATGTGGCGAATCCGTGGACCACGCCTTTTGGCATCGTACCCAGGTGACAAATACTCCCTTTGATATTACAAAAGAGACGAGGGAAAACCTGTTAGAAGACATTTCAACATCGCGAGTCTCGCCTATTTTGTATTCATCGGGGAAAAAAAGCGCAAAATCATCGCGACGATTGTCACATCGAACGTGACAACCGCTAGACTAGATTTTTGGTAGAAAGATGAGCTCTCCATCTCGTATCTCTTCATAATTCACCTCGAGAAGAACTCGCACCAAGCACGAAATTACTCATCTGCGCGTACCAATCAGCAAATCACCCGATACCGGCGCAAACCGCCTCGAACACAACTCGTATTCCATCTTTTCTGCGTCTCGACAATTACCCGCGTCACACGACATATTCAACGGTTAAATTACACCGTCGAGGCGCGGGGCACAGACGCGAATTTTAATTTCCGCTTAAACGACGCGTCCGCCTTCCACCGCTAGACAATGAATCACGCACGAGTTTCATAAAACCGTTAAAAGTGGCTCGGCCAAACGATGAGTAATTGGCAATAAAACAAAATATTCGACTAGTTTTGCCAATCGACCCGTTCGTCGGCCAAGAATTCGCGATTCTTCTTCCACCTGCATACATCACTCCCTCGTATCACAATCCCTCCAGAATATCCCCAAACAGCTGATGGCCAACTGGCGGAATTCCGAGGACAATTAATCCGTCACCCGTACCCTCGCTACCTTCGCCAAGCACATGCGCACCGCAGCGAAGACCACCACAACGTGTAATTATTCCAACCATCTCTTTCTTTGGCTTCGCCAATGCACCATGAAAAAAAAGGGTTCCGATTGTACGCTTCATTTAGTATACGTTCGCCAAAAAGAATGAAATATGCCAACGAAACAAACAAAGGGATACGCGATGAAAGCAAACAATGCCAGACAATCTTAATCCTTTTAGTCGTCTCGACCCCTTTACGCGTTGCATTCTTGCAACACGCAATCCTCCGATGCCCATTCCAACGCAACCAAACACGTGTCATCCCGAAAACTCAACGTGGTCATCGAACAAAGCACCAAACCCGCGCGTCATTAGCGTTCGGCCGATTGTCGACGAATTCCACATTTTCCCACGCGTAGTTCGCTTTTCGGACGCCAGCCGAAGCTTCGGCGTCGTTTACCACGTCTCTTAGTCTATTTTAACGACATTTTTCGCACATGATAACGCATAAATTAGCTCTTTATATCGTATCGATACTCCGCCATCTTTTTTACCGTCACGCCGCTTTCGTTTTCCTTCAACTTCCTCCGCCTTTCGGTCACGTTATCTTGCTCACGTTCTCGAGCACCGAACGCCAACTCGAGGCGTTGTTTCCTGCTCCGATTTTTATTGTTTTTCGCCGTTTACGCAGGCGTCATGCCATCGATGGAGGATTCTTCAAGATGGCGATTCGTATCAATTTTATCGCCATGGAAGGTAAAACAAACCAAAACTCTTGAAACGAAAGTTGTTGCGAATTTAACGTAGAATATGTTTTGTAATATACGATTTTTCGGTATTTTCTCAACTTTTGCCACAATTTCGCCAAATTGTTGGACTACAATGAAATTCTTCATTTGGTGCGTCCTTGTAAGATCTGCGGCTTCATTAATAAAATCAACAAATATCGCCATCTTGCATAAATCGCAGTTTCCTCGTCATTTCGAAGACTTCAGACACCACATGCCAAACCGCAGATACATCTAGTCATCTACTACATGAGTCATCGCATTCGCCACTTCACATCTTTCCGCGTGAGAATCTGCATTTCGTGAATACCACATTAATAACTCTTTCCAGAGCCAAAGACAGCGCGAGAACTCCTATCGCACGTAAATTACCAATCCGTGCTGCGTCTCTACACCTAACTCGGCCTGGTATCAAATATCGTTAAATTTTCGAGAACACTTGAATATCCAGTTTCCCACACTAGATGACCGCAACGCCATTGATTCCTAGTTCTGCCACTGACTCATCTTCGCTTCCACCAATGAATATGGAATTCGCGCGTCGCAACAGGAAAACTAAAACCCGATTGAGTTACGCTTCGACGAATATCCGTTTAATTATCGCGATAACCGGATTGGGTCAAATTGATAATCTTCGAAACAAGCACCATTGATAAAGCTCGATTTCTCGGAAACTCGTTACACACACATAGATAAGAATTTTCAACTATATACCACGTATATCGCAGGTCATTGCGTTCATCATTTCCATTTACGTTCTATGTTGTTCTAATTCCTACGCGTTACGAGCTCTCTAGGGTAATTTTTGTTTACGCGAATAAAAATCGAAAAAAATTCCAACATGTCACATTAATCTATTACCACTAAAAATATTCTCATCAAAATGCCCAAAAAGTTGATACATTTCGAGTAAAAAATTATTCCATTATGACAGAGAGTTTGCGCGACCGCGGACATTTCCCACTGAGTGGTAGCGGCTCTACGACGTCAACGCGTCGGGCCAATACCGCGAAACTAGTTTTTCGGCGTTCCACGTATATGTAGCGGCTCTTTCGCGGTATTCGGACTGTACGAGTTTTCGATGGAGTATTCGTTCGCGTGACGAGCTCTCAACAGAATAATTTTTATTTACGCGAATAAAATCGAGAAAATCGTAAAAATCGATTGAAAAAAATTCCAACATGCGCTAATTGATTATCATAGAAAAAATTTTCGTCAATATGCCCAAAAAGTTGATGCATTTCGAGTAAACAATTATTCCGTCATGATCGAAGATTTGCCCGACCGCCGGTATTTCCCACTGAGTGGTAGCGGCTCTACGACATCAACGCGTCGGGCCAATACCGCGAAACGAGTTTTTTGGCGTTCCACGTATCTGCAGCGGCTCTTTCGCGGTATTCGGACCGTACGAGTTTTCTGTGGACTTCACGGCGAAAAAACTCTACCCTCACCTCTTCCCCTTTAATTTCGTATTTTTCCTCTATTCTTCTAACCCTCTTACAGATAGCTTGGGATACATTATCTCGTGAAATTATAAATGATATTCCTTAATGGCAAAATTTCCTATATCCTATCCCCTCCCTCGCAACTTCAAACAGGCAATATCTGATTACATTTATATATCGACCATTTCCTTACACGCTCTTCAAATAAACGATCATCCTCGAACCCATCCTTCACGAACACCCTGCATCCGAGTCGTTACCGAAACGACCACGAATAATGGCCTCATTCGGGTATTTCGTTAAAAAGCGCCATCGAAACAACGTAATTTCCAAACAAGCAAACGTTTCTCGAACAACATCTGGTCTTTCTCTTGAAATAATCATCACCACACACGATCCCCCTCCTGGTACGGCGCATATATCGCTAACGCTAAAAATACTCATAACGACGGCAACGGTTTAAAAATGGTCGGAATTCGACACGGCGGCGCGTCCGAATAATCCCAACGTCCGTGAACTTGGGCGAAATCGCGCCGATATGAAATTAACTTACCTGTGAAATCTATCTTGACGCTCCTTATCATGATAGGCGCGCTCGCGTTCCATGATATCGTCGGCGGTATGGAGATGCGCGGGCGATATGGGGAACCGCTGCTTCCACAACATATCCGGTATCTGCGCCGTGTAAATACCGGGCGGTGGCAACGCGTGATGCAACGGATGCGGCGTTATCATCGGCATGACCGCGGGCGGATAATGCGCTGGCGTTGAAGGCGCGGCGACGGCGGACGCGGGCGACACTACAGAAGCGGCGGACGAAGACGGCGACCCGGCAGCCACCGCCGGATGGGACATCAGCAACGACTGATGCTGCACGCTGTCGATATGACGAACGCTGCGATCCGTTACTAGCAACAGACTCGGATCGCGCCACACGCGAACACCATCTAAAGTCGCGTTCGGATGGTAAAAAGCACCGCCGCCGGCTAACGCGTTCGGCGACCTACGGCTCAGGGACGACGCCGTATAGTGGTGCGACGGAACGCCCTCGTCCAAGCTGCTCAGCACGCTGGAACGCGACCCGGAACGCTCGTCGCTGCTACCGCTTCCGGCGCTGCTGCTGCTCGACGAGCCTCCTCTCGAACTGATACCGCTATCCGACGACGCCCTATCGTCCGTGTAACGCGGACCCGTTAACGATAGCGGCGCGCTGCTCCCAGAAATATCCTCCATTCTTCCAAGGTGTTACCTTATCGACGACAGCTCTTGTTAATACGATCCTCCGCGGAGGATTCGACATAGCGTTGAATGTCGTCGCACCAGTCGCCGATACCGAAACACCAAATTACCGCCAATGCGTCCACGATCGATCTATCGTACTCTTCTTCGATCGTATCCCACGCCCAGTGATATCCTGCGCTCTTGTCGTTCCCGTCGCCCGTTTCTCGTACGGTATCTGCGATTTCCCACGCATATACCGACTCTTCGACTTCTTCTTTTCGCGTCCTCAAATCCTATTTCGTTTCGGCAATTTTCAATCAGCTACGATTCTCGTAAATCTGTAACCAAAAAAAAAAAGAACCGTATTACATAACGCGCTTGAAAAGCCTCCACATACGTAACATATGGTATCCATATTCAAATCCTCAAAACAGGTACACATTGTATCATCCCTCTCTCCATCTCACGCACACCATCAAACGCCAAACCAGATGTTTCACATTAAACCGCTCTTTTCATCCTATCTCGTCGGGTCTGGTACAATGGCACCAACGCGATCCACCCTCCACGCAGCAACCTGCTGCTACGCACGTGAACCCCAGACGACGCCGATAATCGCCGATCAGCGTAATTCGCGCTAATTTCCGTGAGAAAACACCACTCCCGAGGTACTCAACTTCCTCCGATGCGAATCCCCTCAACTCTCATCTTCGCCATAAACATCGTCTACACGTCACTAGCCCACAACCACTCAAAAACTCAACCTCCTACCCCCTCACAACCCTCGAACACGTGATAAATTAATCGCCCCCACCCTCCTATCGTATCCGCATCCAAAACTCCTCGAAAAATTGCGCACGCCACTAGCCGGTTCGTTAATCGCAGCTGCGCCATCCAATATGGAAATCGTGCTCGCATAATTATCCCGAAAATTCACGCCGTTTAATTATCCTCCATAATCTATTAAAACCTTCGACGAGCTAGTCTCGCGTGAGAATTCTCCATTACTCGATTTCGTGTCGTAATTATCGTATGAACGTTTCCTCCGCGCAAAGTCGATGACATCCGTCGTAAAAACCGAGAATTTATTCGATACATTATAAAAACAATTTCCACACGTACGAAACGGATACTCGATGTTGTCCAGAAAGCTTCGTTCTTCGTTGCCTCATGCCCGAAAACTATCCCCTATCCACAGCTGTTTTTTTCCCCCCGTTTATTACCGCGTTTTTATAGCTTTTCGAGATGAAGATACCCAGAGAATGTCGGCTATTTCAACCGACACGACACCCAAGGAATACCAGAACAAAATATGTTCGTAAATTTCCATTCGTTCTCGCAGACACACACACACACACACGCGCGCTATTTAATGTTCGTTATTCGATATATTTTGGGAGACGAGGTCGCTCTAAATACGCGTTAATTCGGATTCGAAACGCGTCCGCGCAGCTGGAGTCAGCTTGAACGGAAAATTATCGAGGAGTATTTCCTAATCGATAGTTTTTTCGTATCTTTTCAAATTATCGCATTTTTTTCGAAAAAATATTTTCAAGAAGAAAATTTTATCAAAATTCAGGTTCACTTATCAAGAAAATTAATTTTTTGTGATTTATGAGATCCCCCCCCCCTAAAAAACACTTTTTTTAGAACCAAGAATTCCGCCAATAAAGTAAAATACATTTAGGAGTTGAAACTTACCAAATAAACAAAATTTAGAATAAAAAGTTGATAAAAATTTGTTAAAAAATATTTTTTGTCCTAAACTTTTTCAACATTTACATAAATTCACGAGTCCTATCATCAATAGAACTATTTACAGAAGGCAAAATTTCGCTTAAAAAATGAACTACCGAAATTTATAGGGTTTGAGTCGACCAAATAAACATAATTTAGGTAAAAAAGTTGTTAAAAATTTCTTGAAGAAATTTTTTGTTTAAATTTTCTTTTTAAAATCAGCACAAATTCACGAGACTTTTATCAAGAATACTTTCCAAAAAAGGCGAAATCTAACGACACAAGAAATCACAAGACAAATCCAGTCTATTCAACTAAACAACAAATACTTATGGAACAAAAATCGCCAAAAATGGGAACAGAAACGATTTCGTTTCAGAATTTTTCTCGTATCTCTTTAAATTGAACAGATTTCAAAAAAAAGTTGTTTTGGTGCCCAAATTGCGGTCAAAATTAATCGCGTTGGAGACTGCAAAATAAAAAAAATGTTATAAGAAAAGTTGATGAAAATTTGACGAAGAATATTTTTTATTAAAATGTTTTCACAATATTTCTTCAAATTCGCGGAATTTATGCAAAAATGACGAAAATCTCGTTAAAAAACCGCCAAACAAAATATTTCTTATTTCAAGATTTTTTCTATACTTTCAAAAATTTTCAAGATTTTTGTCAACAAAAAACTTCTACCAAAAAAAAACAAGATTCTCCAGCAATGAACAAAAAAATTCTTGAGACAAAATTTGCCAGGAGCCGTTAAAATACCATTTTTTGTTCCAGAGTTTTTTTAATATTTTTAAAAATTCGCAAGATTTTTACTAAGAAATGTTTTTTGAAGCTTAACCCCCCCCCACGCAATCAACAGCAAAGATTTATCAAGCAATCATCAATTAAACGAGAATTTTTTGAATACAAGTTGTCTGGAGTCGTACAAGGAAGATATTCTGTTTAACAATTTTTTAATATTCATTTCCAAAAATTTACGAGATTTTCGATAAGAAAATTCCCTAGAACCTGAAACAACCCTTCTCGCCTCTCCCCAAACAACCAAGATTTGTCGAGAAATCACCCACTGGACGAAAAAATTCTCCGAATAAAAATTATCGAAAATCATCCGAGGAACATTCGTTCGGATATTTTTTCAGCATCTGTTGAAATCGCCGACATATGGAAATTTGGTAATTTCATCTCATCGAGCGATAAAATCTCGCATAAAAATACAAAATCAAACATCTATACAACCTGTTTCATCTCCCATCTCCCATCTCGGCCATATTCCCTCTCCTTCCCCGTCACCGTACGCTATCGAAATAAAACAGGATACCGCGCATTTCCTAGACATCGTCGTTCACGTGACGAAAAAAAGAAGAAAAAAACACCGCGTCGAGATAACACCGAATGTGTTGGCGAACGAACACCTACGCCTTAGATAAACGTGCACAACGCCTTCGAAAATTTCCACCATTTTTCATTCGATCAATGATCACGAATTAATTCGACGACGAAAACATTCGATACACATTTCAAGTACACAGGTACTCTTTGGGGCCGATCGCCATAACCGAGATGACGTCTCGTATCTCCGCATCCGACCACCAATAACAAAACACGTGAAACCGGTTCGAATGACGCACCATTTCGTGATAATTTACCGAGAACCGTATACAAAGAGCAACAAAAAATAAACTCTAAACACGGAGAGAAAAGGTCAAACATTAATAACCCATATCATCTTTCATTCTTCTTCTAATAAACTCCCTGCCGTCGTTTCCTCCATTACCCCCTCCATCTTCATTTCACTTCGTAACTCGCGCGTTTTAGAATTTCCTCAAAAATCACCGAGCAACTCGATCGATTACGTCATCACTACACCTATCGATTAAACGGCCATTAATCGCGATCTCAAAATTACCGGTTTCGTCGACGATTTCTCGGCCATTTTTAAGCGGCGATAAAAACCAACTTATCTGATGCTTGACGCTTCGTCGTCGACGATTCCGTTCGCGTATACAATGATGCAAATCCGCCAAAATTTTCGTAATCCTCCTCGACATTCAATCACATCTCGCCTTCAAAACAAACCGATCGATACGCCGAGTTATTTTAAAACCGCAAAATTTCATTCGTTACGGTCGAACTACTCTCGCAAATATTTACCCACCTCGTCTCTCGGCCAATTTCACCAAACGCCACTCGGACGCTTCGTCCTTCGTACCCCGACCACGTCGAAGGTACACGCCGCATTATATATTTTACAAATTGAAGCCGAAAATCAACGACCTTGAACTTGGCAACCTCGTAATTTTCCGCTTAACCGAATAAACCGCTCTGGACGCCTCAACCTACGCATTTTTTCTCTTCTTCGCTTCAAAAACACACCCGACAACGTAAAAGCAGAGAAAAATTACCGCGTAAATATCACTCGTGAAATCACGCTTTCGTGAAAATCCTAATCGCCAAAAAACCGCAATTTTGCCAACACCTAAAATATTCCGATATTCGAAAAACACACGGTACGTTGTCGATGACGTAAAAAAAAAACACATAGTTAAACACCGGGAAACCGAGAACCATATTCTCAAGTAATTAAAAACTCGGCAATATGTCCGTAATTATCGTACAACCTTGTAAAGGTAATTAAGAACTCGGTCGACGATATTTACGCCGGTATAATAAATTCCATACGTTAACTCTTTTTTTTTTTCAACACCTTTTGTTTTTTTCATTCGAAGCGTGAGTACATGAAATTCGAATAATAACGCGTCGTTACAATCGACTTGGAAAATTATCGGGAAATTATTTTTCGATTAAGAACGATTTTTCGTCAAGTGAGAACAACGAATTTAGTCATTATCGTTTCTATTATTTCGAGTAAACAAACGGTGCAGTCAATTTGAAAATTTCAATGCCTCAAAATTTGTTTTCAATTTTGAATCAAACAAAAAAAGGTAAATAAATTTTTTGGAATTTTTCAAGCTTTGCAAATTCATTTATCATTAAAATTTGCATAAATCCAAAAATGAAAGAGTAATTATTGCGTAAAATTTTTAATATCTCTCAATTCGTTCAATTTCAAACTAAATGAAAAAATGAAAAAAAAAAAACATTTTCAAGTATCTAACGGATTTTTTTTTGAAAAATCACTACTTACTCTCCATTTTTAGACCAAATTTCCAAAAACCTCCCCCCCCCAACCCCTCCCATTAACGAAGTCAAATTTCAGATTAGAAGAAAATCTGTTTAAAAAAAATTAATTTAAAAAAAATAAACAAATTATATGCTTATTTTAGTAAAATACGCATGAAGTCACATATTCCAACAATGCTGCCAATTCATGGAAATATTACCTGTCATAATGTAATTTTTTTTAAATATTTCGCATCTTCTGGTTGTTTCACTGTTGCACACAAAATTAGCATAAATTCAAAATTTGAAGGGGTATTTATCATTTAAAATTTCCAATACCTTGAAACTGGTTCAATTACGAATCAAAAAAAAAATCATCAATTTACGCAAATTGATTCATTATCTCAAAATTTGCATAAATTCAAAAATGGAGTCCTTTCGTTTGAAATTTTCAACACCTTAAAACTCGCTACATTTCAATTGCAGCGAAAATACGAAAAAAACTTTTTTCGTAGAATTTTTCAAGCTGTGAAAAACCCAGGTATCCTCGAAATTCGCATAAATTCAAAAATAAACGATCAGTACTCGCTTAAAATTCACAAAAGGACGTAATCGTTTAATATTCAATAGAGAAAAATATCAAAATAACTTTCATTACGTAACTTTTTCAACCGTACAAAATAAGTCATTACTTCACAATTCACGAATACCCGAAATTTCCGCAATAATCTTACATTAATTTATTCAAAGGCCAAAAAACCGTTAAATTTTGACCCCAGCCGAACCATGTAAATCGCCTCTTTACCTTTTTTCAAACCCCACAAAAATCAAATTATTATCGCGTAACTCCAAAAACAACGGCGCAACTTCGCCAAAAACTTCCAAACCCACGTAACTCGTTGAATTTCGAGAAAATTGAAAATTCGAAAATCACTTTTTTTGTAGATTTTTTCAATCTGTACAAATCCGGTTATTACCTCAATTCACGTAAATCCAATACAAAATGAGCTATCTTCAGTTGAAGATTTCGAATTGGCGTAGAACTCGTAACGTTTGGAATTCGGCGTTAACATAGAAACACCTTCTCGTAGAACTTCCCAAACCCAAATAATTATTCGGGTAATTTGCATAAATCCAAAAACAAACACGTTTTAGGTTGAAATTTCCACGACTTCGTAACACATCAAATAAGCAAGTGAAATTATCGTGAAAACTTTTTCGCGTATTTTTCTAATCTTAATAAATTAATTTGCGATTAGCATAAGTTCGAAATTAAATTCGATATAATCGTTCGAACTACGCCGAGTCCTAATTCCCTAAAGTCCAAAAGTGAAACAAAAAACCACATCGAGATTTCATCGCACCCCAATCGAATACCCTTTTCAACGATGACCCACCTCTTACAATACCCTCGTCGTTTAATGCTCATTTCGTTCATGTTAATAAACCGATATTCCGAAACCTTTTTCCCCCCTTTGTTCGTCCAAATTATAGTAATTTTTGTGAAAAAAAAAACTCCCGGTACAATTACCTTCGGGCTTCGGCGGCGGTGCCCGAATACCGAATAATTCATCGATACGACTATTCCAACCCCTCACGCCGCCATCCCTCAGACAATCACACTGTAAACACAACCAATCCGAAAATCCAACCGGAGCGATATTCGTCACGTAGAACATCGCAACTGCGATAATTCCCGCGAAAACGAAGAGTTCGTTCGATCGAGCAATTATGAAAAAAAAAAGTCGACGTTCGAAAATCCAGCGGCTTGTACCTCCATCAAAAGCTCACTTTGAAAGGGCATCAGGAAGAAAGACTTTTTCGTAACTATTCCATAGCTTTGTCATTATTTCAACACGACCAGAAACCTAAATCCACTCTCCCTCTTCCTCTTCCAACACCATAACATATCTCATCAAACCCCATTGATCTCATTCAACTCGGTAACGAACACCGTCACACAATGCCGCCCCATTTACACCATCTCCCTCGTACAATCACCAAATACCCCCATCTCCGGCGAATTTTCCCATTTAGCTCCACTTTCACACGTACAATCGTCCGAAAGATCGATACCCGTTCCACGTGTTCGTCGCGGGGCCAGCTCACGATCTCCTCGCCCTTTTCATATCTCACCCGCATACGGCTCAACCCCGTCGCAACCATCGATCATTTTTCGAATAACCCCGCAGTACTTCACAACCACGTTATAAATTCCGCCACGCAAGGTAAACACCCTTTTTGGAGGTTCAACAGAACGTCCGTTTCGCGGAGAGAGCTCCAAAGATGTCATATTGACAAGGCCATTATCCTCGTATATCCTCCGCATACCGGCCTAATCCCTTTTCTTTCTCTCGACCATGCATAACGACCATTCCGCGTAAACCACTCGACTATCCGTCACAAAAAATACCCTCATCCGTGTTGGTGTTTCTGTTGCGCAGGAACTTTCGCCATCGCCTTCGTCGCGTCGTTTGAATACAAAGCAAAACGCCTCCGGTAAACCGAAGAATACCGTTTTAGAAACTTCGCCCGATCTTTGCGTAATTACGACGGCGCCCGCAAACGCCATTATTAGCGAATTATCCAGGTAATTCCGCGAAAAAAAATACATCTCCCGTGGCGTCTTCGCTGGAGCGCGCAATTCGCATGATCCAGGTGAAAGTATACGACGCCGGAGACTTTACGCAGCGATGTTGCCGGTTTTGTGGCCTGTTTTGCGATATTTTTCTTCGTTTTCGTCGAAGATGGTAACGTGTTTGCGTTAAAAGCAGGCGATAAAATTTGTTTACCGGGATTAGGCGGTTGTAAAGCGGCGTTATCGTTTACACGTATCTTCTATACGGTTTACGACCACCTTAACGCCATCGTTTGTGCGTATTTTTTCCAATACACTACGCGCCTCTGTCGGGAAACGCCTTCGTGACATGAGCGCCATAATGAACCACCTATCGTCGATCACCCGAAATCGGCTGTTTCCTCCCTCCACTTCTTAGCAGCGACACTTCTGTACGCGTTCTCATTTTGGGCGGATTTTCGGTGAATTGAAACAACACCTGATCGACGATACGTCGATTTGAAAACATAATCTAGTTCAACGCGAACGAAATCCAAATCCAAGATAAAAATCAACTTCGACGTAGACTAAATCCAATTCATAGTTGAAGCGATCAAATTCAAAACATAAAATCAATCTAAATTGCTATTGAACCAAGGCTCAAAGTAAATGTAATTAACCTCAAAACGCATAGAAGCTTTATCGAAGGTGATATTTAATTGGTAGTTGATGCTGCTAATCTAACAAGTCCCTAGTTCAACTTTAAGCAGGTGAAATTAAACCCAGAGTATATGTAATCAATCAAAATAAACGAAATCCAATTCAAATCGGATAGAATCGACCTCAAAATGGATGGAATCTCCACAAAGAATGAAACATCGAACTAAAAACGAACAAAATTAAATTTTAACTGATCCAATCCACTATGAGGCGGATAAAAGTGATCGAAAATAAATAGAATCGGTCTCAAAATGAAAAAAATTCAATTCAAAATATTTAAATTAACTAAACAGCAGGTGCAATTGGGCTCAAGGTAAACGAAATAATTCTCGAAGTGGATGGAATCTACTCAAAGACGGATAGAATCATCAATATTGAATGGAATTGAACTCGAAGTGGACGAAATCCAACTTAAAAAGTTTAAAATCAACTTTAAAGCAGATGCAATAGAGCTTAAGGTAAATGAAATACACTTCAAGGTGGACGGAATTGGCTCGCAGATGGATAGAATTACCCATGTTAAGTAGAATCAAGCTCAAAGTGAACAAAATCCTATTCAAAGTGTCCGGAATTAAGTCAAAGATGGATAGAATCATCAATATTGAATGAAATTGAACTCAAAGTGGACGAAATCCAACTCAAAAAGTTTAAAATCAACTTTAAAGCAGATGCAATCGAGCTTAAGGTAAATGAAATACACTTCAAAGTGGACGGAATTGGCTCGCAGATGGATAGAATTACCCATGTTGAGTAGAATCAAGCTCAAAGTGAACAAAATCCTATTCAAAGTGTCCGGAATTGACTCAAAGATTGATAGAATTATCCATATTCAATGGAACTGAACTCAAAGTGGACGAAATCCAACTCAAAAAGTTTAAAATCAACTTTACAGCAGATGCAATCGAGCTTAAGGTGAATGAAATACACTTCAAAGTGGACGGAATTGGCTCGCAGATGGATAGACTTATCCATGTTCAGCGGAATCATGCTCAAAGTGAACAAAATCCTATTCAAAGTGCCCGGAATCAACTCAAAGATTGACAGAATTATCCATATTGAATGGAGTTGGGCTCAAAGTGGACGAAATCCGATTCAGAACAGATTAAATCGACTCAAAGATTGACAGAATTATCCATATTGAACGGAGTTGGGTTCAGAGTAGACGAAATCTAATTCAAATTCCATGGAATTGACTCAAAATATATAGAATTATTCATACTGAATGGAATCACACTCAAAGTGGACGAAATCCAATCCCAAGGGCAAGGGACGTCATCACATACCAAGTAAATGGGATTACAAAAGATTCACAATAGTCGAGCTCAAGGTACATCAAGGTGCACCAAATCACACCAAATACGATGAAATCAACATAAACAGGGGCAAAATACAACTTTCAGAGGATTACATCAACCTCAAGCGACTCAGATCTCATTATAGGAAGATAAAATCGATAACAAGATAAACGAAATCTACTAAATACAACGTAATAATGTTCAATATGAATTAATTTCATTCATGAAAAGATTAAACTCGAACAAATTGGATGTAATCGACTTCACAAGGGATAAAATTCAAATCACGATTGATCACGTCGACGCCAAGAAGCTGCGATCCATTTCGAAAGAAATTGAATCAACTTCGAGACCGGAAGAATTGCTCAACTTCGATGGAATCGCATCGAAGATGACCAAAATAAAATCCAAACTCCACATTGAACGAGCTTCAAACGAAAAAAACTCTAGAACAATTCAAGGTCACCAGAGGTCAACACAATCATTCCAAAAAGGATAACCACGTTCAACCCGAAAACCCAAAATGATCCAATCCAGACGAACTTCATTCAAAGTGATCTCAATTCAAACCCACCAATCGCATCGAACTACCCCAACCCACGCCCATTCCCTCCCACGCAGCTCCTTGGTATAAACCGCTTTCCTCCGTCATGTCTTCAAATCACCGAAAAACCAGAGTAATTTTCCACGACGCTCGAACCTCGACCTCGATACACGGTCTGCGGCATGTACCGACCTTTCGACAAACACGGTACATTGCTCTTCGAGTTATCCTTGTATCGACATCGATTCGCCGATAGTTACGCGATATTTCGACGTCGAAGCGCCAATCAGCTGCTTCGTATCGTCTAATATATGCGACGCGGAAATGGAATACTTTCCGTTCAAATCTCGCTTTCAGCCTTGACCCGTCGTCGATGAAATTCGATTACTCCCTCCTTCTCGACGTTCGCCATCGAGGCTATTATTATTCGTCGAAAATAGCGCGAAAAATCTACTCCCAACGTGTGTATTTCGAACACGTCGCAATACCTCGAATTCTCTTCCTCGTTATCATTCGTCTCTCGGTATCGCGATAAAACCCGCTACCAAAAAAAGAACCACTCGACGATCTCTTATAATTATCACGTACAAAGTCAATTTTTTTCCGCTTTTGTACACCAAAAAAAGAATTAAACCAATCCGGTTCGAATTATCTTATCGTTCCTACCATATTGTATGCATACCAACTGATAAGTCTAATAATAGCAATTACTCTCCAACAGATAAACCTAATTGTCGCCGCATCGTCGAGTGTACTTAACTACTTCTATCGACGTGCTTATCAAACGCAAATTCTTCTTCAGTTAATATGACATAACTAGACGACGCATTTATTAAACTTAGGGAGGGAGGCATAGAAGATTTTTTCACCGCCCTGCCCATCGAACAAGACCGCGAACATATACATGAAAAAGAAATTCGTCCAGTCAAGGGTTCACACAAAATGGCGATTACTTGGATTGACACGTGAACGACGTTCGAAAAAATTGATAATAACTAAAAATATTCCAATAAAATTCCCTTCATTTCGAATTATCAACAACACGTGAAACGTCACGTTGACGAGAAAAACGCGAGTAAACTTTAGCCTTATGTTGCTCCTTTAAGGGATTTTTCGTCATTTTGACGACAAGTCCAGAAAAAACGTACTTACGAAAAAATTGATAATAACTAAAAATCTTCCTAATAAAATTTACGACTAATTATGTCATTAACGTTATTTACGTAGGATGAGTCGTTGACGAGAAAAACACGACTGAGCAGAAGATCGCATAATTCCCTTCAAAAATTCTCAACAATTTGTTGAGAATTTCATGGAGATAATTTTTAGTTCAAGGTATTTAACAGATTTTTTTTGAAAAATCGCTACTTTTTCACCATCTCTATACCTAATTTTCAAAAACCTCTCAACTTCAGCCCCCTCTTCCTCCTCTCTCATCAACAAGGTCAAATTTCAGATCGAAAGAAAATCGGTATTAAAAAAAAGTTGAAATTATAAAAAAAAAGAATTATGCTAATAAAAAAAATGTAATATGACGTCACATATTCCAGTGCTGCCAATTTATGTAAAGTTGCCGGTCCTTTATCAAAAATGAACATTTTCGCGTCTTCGGGTTTTTTCACTGTTTCACTACTTTCAAAAGCTGTTTTCAAAAATCGCTACTTTTTCATTGCTTTCACCACCTCTTTGATATTCCGATAATGAATAACTTTAATTTTATGAGGTGAAATAAAAAAAAATAATAATTACTCAACCACCAATCAAATAGCCGCCAAATAACATTCGCGTTTTTCTCGTCAACAGCGCATCAAATGTAAATAACGTTAAAACGTAATACGTTGGAAATTTCATTAGGAACATATTTAGTTATTATTAATTTTTTCGTAAATCCATTTTTTTTTTCAGGTTTACAAGAAGAATTTTTTCACCCTTTAAAATCCACATAACCGAACGCCACTTCCTGTACATCAAAAAATCCGCCATTTTGTACAAACCTCAACTTTATTTTCACCACTAAAAGTATCCGCTGTATGCCTCGATATCGTTTCAAGCTCCTTAGTTACTCACACCGCGTCGTCCTCGCTTCCAAATTTATCTACACGATTTGGCCAAACAATAAACACGTTTGTTCGCCGGAATCGTTGAAAAATACGCTACTCGTAGATAACCCCGCCAACCCGAGGGCATAATATTCTGACGAAATTCCCAACACCGAAAACAAAACTATTGCGAAATATTCACTTCGATTTCAAGCACTCTTCAATTCTTCGCGAAAACATCGTCGTAATAAAAATCCCCGCTTCTTAAAAACCCCCCAAAAAAAAAACACATGAAATGTCATCAATTTAATCACGTTATTCGCACGTGGAAAATAACCGACGTTATCGGTTTGAAAAAAAAAAACGGTTACGTCGAGTGAGCAATATAAAGATAAAAAATTATAATTACGCGAAGAGGAAAAAAAACACGTAGAAACTCCGATAAAACCACCAAATATTCGGAATTATCGCAACGGTATGAAATATTTCTAAGTTTAAAAAAAGTAAAACGAATTTAAATAGAAAAAAAGTATAAAAATACTTCCTCGGAAATGCTCTTTTTTATACGCGAATAAACCTCGAGTAAACCTGCATGACGTAATTTTTTACCGAATAAAAAAACCTCATTCACTCTATAAATTCCGAGGATCGATAAAAAAAAAATACTCCAAACTCCGCCGAATTAAATCATCGTTCGTACAAGCGAACCGACAATATTGCAATTCCCAAAGCCAAAAGCTCCGCAATAATCTGCAAATCCTCGCGACCCAATTTAATTAACCAAATTCCACCGAAATATCAATTTTCCAACGGACGACCGCGTATGCACGTCGTAATTTCAATTACGTTACGTCGACGAATTTCCAATGCTTTCCCGACGAGTTTGCACATTTACATAGAGATTGTTTACCTCGCAGACTACGTCATTTTATCTCATCGAGCTGACTATGAATTTCGAGAGAGAGAGAGAGAGAGAGAAACGTCACCTCGATGTCTTCGACCTCGCGAGTCGCGACAAATCTTCCATACGAGAGTCGCAAATTCCGAGATTTACAATCACACGGTGTCCCGTAAATTCGCAACAATCCTTATTGCAAGCGTTATGCATTCTTCCATGGTGATTGCGTCTCCCCTGCGTTAAACCGATCAAGGACACGGCGCATTCTGTCGTCGCTGGCCGACAAAATTTCCATCTCGCTACGACCGATTCGTCTCGCTTAATTAATTTCGCTCGCCGAAGACCAAGGTGGCGGCCGTAATCTCGGTCGACGTCGCCGCTGGCACGGAGCCCGATACGCGATACGATTAATAAATCCCCCCCGCGCCTTCTTCGTTCCTCGATACGCGTGTCTTTTCAACAATGTACCCGAGCGATAAGTACCACACATTGGAGAATTTAAAAACAACGACGACAAAAAAAACTACAAACGTTGTGACCAAGGTCATGACCCGATCGGCCTACATTGCTTAAATGCGACCTTGCACGCGCTCTATGGCCGCGCAACATCTCTCTCTTTTCCATTGTTCTATCTCCGCGTTATTAATCGTTCGAATTTCGCTGGCACGTTCACCTCAGTCCCTCAAACCAGGCTGCAGCACCTCCTCAGCACCCGTTTCGCTCGCCGAGCGCGATCCATCGCCAAAACCACCATCACAACACGAAACCAGTTTCCACTTACAATAACAAATATCAAAATTCTTCGTGAAAACCACAACTCTGGTTACTTTCATCACCAACACACGCACACCGAGCACTTCGCAAACACGCCGAAACAAATCAAAACTCCGACAACGCGCACGAACCAGTTCACACGACTGCAACGAATTCACTGAGCAACGAGTACCTCGGGTATTACGGCGCTGGCCCTAAAATCCACGTAAAAAATCGACGCGAACGCAGCATTGCGCCAACATACGAGAAACCGGTTTCCAATATACGGTAACGACCCGCGCGCGCGCGCAACGCGCATAACGCTACAGGAAATATACAACCGCACTCTATATCATTTTCTCTCCTTTTCCATCCTCCGAAACTCTCGTCGCTCCGGCTCATTCTTTACTCTTGCGTGAATTTTTTTCCATCTTCGCCGCGCTTTGTTTCTTCTTCGGTTTCCTATTACAAGACGAAAATCCACGTCTTCGCCGACCCCTCGCACCCCTCCCCACGCCGGCTACGTTTCGCGTCCGCGTAATTAGACCGCGCGCTTCGGAGTCGCGCGGTGTAACCGCCGCTGTCGCGATGCTTCACGCCTGACCGCCGCCGTATTCTTCATTTACACGCTAACTCGACGAAATGATTAGAGTCGAATTTCCGTTCTACAAATACGCCACCAAAATACCCCTCCTTGCGTTATACCCGCAGCTCTTGACCTCTCCAAGTGATACCATTTTATAACAGAATTTCCACGCCAATCCACCGAATTCTCCGTTTTTTACCTCCGCATAATGTATCCGCCTCAGCGAGCATAATTAAAAACCACGCTCCTCAGCACCAAAATATTCGCTACGATTTTCATCATATGCAATTGACCATCTCAAAGATTTCATTCATTTGCACTACTTCTCCACTCGACTTGTAAATTTGCACGAAGAATTTTTAACAGAAAAATTGATGGAAATTTAAAAAAAAAAAACATTTTTCATACCGACAATAATTTTCGCATAACCATAAGTTTCATACATAATTTTACTTTCCGAGAAAATGAAAAAAAATCTACAAAGAAGGCATTATCACAAAGATGGGACAATATGGCAAAAAAACTTGTGAAATAAAAACCGTAAAAAATTTAAGACGAAATATAATTCGAATTTGCAAATTTATCACATCTCAAATTTTGCCATAATTGTTTATAAAATTTCATAATAAAAGCTTTTTTGAAGTAATCGAGGCAGCCCTGGAAAAAAATTGAAATAAAAATTGTTGGAAATTATCTACGAAATGTTTTTCGTACTAATAATTTTTTTGTATATTCCAAAATTTTTCAATTTTTCTCTATCTCAAGTGAATTATGAGCCCAAACTTGGAAAAAAAATGTGGAAAAATCATCAATCACTAAAACCGTTTTTTATTTAATTTTCTATTTTTAAAATAATTTTTGAGCAAAGTGTCATAAATTAAGTTTTTTGATTTCAGCATCACTGCTACGAGTAAATGTGGAAAAAAATAGAATTCAATTAAATTGCGCTAAACATTGTGAAAATTTAATATTTGATAATTCCTTGATAACTCATTCAACGCGTCTTTTTTTTTCAATTGCATTAAACAAGTGAAAACCTTAACTTGGCTGATTTATACCTCGAAAACCATTTCAGCGACTTGAATCAGGCTTGAATTTTGAATTTGACTACATCCCGATTGAACTGGTTATCGCGATGATTCAAGAAAAAACTAATTAGGGGACTCAGATACTTAAGAAAAGAAGCTAGAGAGAGTGCAACATTCATACCGAAACGAAATATCTTACAAACCGAATTCTGGGTATGAACCTCCCTCCTCCCTTACTCATTCAACCCCTTTCAAGCCCCCAAAAAACGCTTCTAACTTCGAAATTAGCTCGTTCGATGAAAAAATACCGCGAAATAAATACCACAAACTCGACAAAAAAAAACGATAAACGTAAACAATCGGTGTATTTATCGCAAAAATGCGACGTTGCCAAATCGACGATTGTGTAATTAGCCACGTACACGCTTCACGATGGCACCAATGCTTTAATTAATTTTCGACCAGTTCCACTTCACTCGTTTCCATTCCACTTGACTTCTCTCAATCGAGATACACTGTGGCTTTCCACAACGCCATCACCTACGGTTCTATTGTCTTTTTTTCAAAAAAAAAACTCCCTAGTTTGAAAATCTACCGATGCCCCCTACTTCGAAAACCGGTTTGGAAATACAACCACAACTTTTCAAGTATTAATCACCTTGATAAAATTCTACAAAAATCCATCTGATGTAAATACTCCAATGTCCCTATCCGACACCCCCTTCAAGCGACATGCTTCCTTCGGCTAATCTAATTATCTTGAAATCGACCAAAAACCTTTTCAGAGGAATTCACGTGATTACATTTTGACTTTTTTTTACCCATTTCTTCACGTAAATAAAGGTCTTTTGTCGACGGGAATTCTATACCCTCTAATCTACAGTGTTTTCACTTTCGACGAGATATTTTCACATTACTTTCTTTTCTTCTACCTCCGAGTAAGCTAAAATGTTTCCATTTGATGAAGAAAACACGACCTTTCACAATCTCGTGCTCGTATAACAAAAAGATACTTTTTATCTGCGCGTATTCCGTATTGTTAAAGGAGTTTCCACGTAATCATCTCTTTCTCGCGAGGGTGCACGGTACCAAAATCGAATATCGGTTCTTTATCCTCGTTCCTTTGATTAAATTTTCGAATAAAGCAAAAACGAAGAAAGAAAGAAAGCGAGACAAAATGTAAATTCATTTCCCGCAACGAGGAAGTAATTTTTTTGATTTTTTGATGAATTTCCTCCGGTTTCATTGTTGTAACAAGAGGAATAAAAGGATGCGTTCCGGTTACCTCGCGACAATTCGTACCATCGAGCACAAAAGAACACCGTGCCTTTCTTATCGGACACGACGAAATCTCGTCGATAATTCCAACACTGGCGAGGCATGCCTCGACGAAGCCTACCACGTCACCCAAAAACCCATATGCAACGCAGGTGTTACGCTACGAAACCATCTTGCAGTCGCAAGGTCAACGTTCGATTAAAACCTCCGCTGCGCCGCGCCCGGCACCGCATTCTAATTAAAACCCGGCCATCGCCGGAACGTACAGCTGATCGTGTACGAATTTTCCTCCCACCGAGGCCCTACCATCTTCGTCGCTCCGCTTGGCTTTTCAAATGTAAGCAGGTACTCGACAACGACACGGTTTTGAATTACCGCAATAACGCAGCTTGAACATTAGTCATGCGAATCGAAATACAAACCGTGAAAAGCGAAAAATAATTTATTTTCGTCGTCCTGCCGTGTCAACAGACTATAACGACCGTCGTGAACGCGGCCGTAGCCGCCACACCACCGTGCGACCAGCACCCGCCGACGCGTACGAAAACATACCTTCGGACTTTGTTTATATTGGTCGTGGGTACGCGCCATATTGCAATCGAATCAACGCCTCTCCGAAACAAACACCGTACCAAGATACAAATCAAACAAAAAAGAGCCGTCTGTTGTCGTAGATAACGTTTTATCCAATCGCAACGCGATAAATAACAAGACGCAATTTTTCTTCCATTTTGTTGGTTACTTTTTCGATAAATCTAAGCGCAATACAAGCAAAGGCCAAAAACCATGGTTTATCGTCCAATTCGAACGGTTTGTTAGGCAAATTCAATAAGAAACACGTTGAAAAGCATCCACCACATAAGTTTTTCATAATTGGAACAAAATATCCGGAGAATCGAGGCCGTTGAAAAATCCAAATACTCAACATCGTGACAACTCCTATCAAAATAATTCACCGCACGTTTGATTCTTCCGCAAATTCAACCAGGAAATAATAAAGCACCGAAGCAGTGCTTTATTCTCAACTTCGTACAATATGCTTGGCAAATCCAATGAGAAAGTCCTCAAAAACCATTCATCATAAGTATTTCTCAAAATTGGAACAAAACAACTTCAAAACGCTGTTGGAAATTTCAAAGATCTATCGTTGCTGATTTCTTTGAAGATAGTATTTTCTAAACTGGACCATTAAGATTTCGGCAAATTCAACCAAAAAAGAAACAAAGACCTCAAGCAACGTTTCGACATCAATCTGATGTCATTTGTTTGGCAACTCCAATGAGAAACTCTTCAGAAACCACTATAATTCACATTTCTTACAATCGGAACCGAATATTCGAGTAAAGAAATCCGCAGGTACTGAAAATCACACCTCGTACCTCTACTTCTTGAATACACCTAAAAATATAAACTCTTTTGGCAAATCCAACAACCACGACTCGCCAACACCCTTCACTCAATTCGCCATCAACCTCAACGTCGCAAAACTAGGACACCACAGCAACCCAAAACAACACCCAAACATCACTCGACTCACAACCACCAAAGCACGTCCTCCACCTCACGCGATCCATCGGAAAATTACCTTCTCTTGCCGAGAAAACAGAAATTCCCGAACAAAAGGCTCAATCAATGAATCATCGAGGCCACGTCATCTCTACGCACTCGTTACCGAAACCCCGAACCGACGTGACGATCGGTTTACACGGCAGAAAAAAAGCGAGACCACTTTCCTCGGCCACGTATCGAATTCGCAATCTCCATCGACGTGCCCGATTATCCGTGCGGAAGGCACGTTTAATTGGGTATAATTAACCGACACGAATCGGCCAACTTGCATTTGTCGACCAGTTCCAACGTCGTCGACATCGTGATGACCTCGTTGGTCGCCTCAGGCTCGTTATATCTCGTCCAAAATCCCTCCATCGAGACGCGAATCTTGTTACGAATGTACAAAAATCACCGATCGGATATGCTTCCTCGAGCCGCCCAAATTACCATATTCGTCTTCACGTACACGCACGCACACATACACGAGGATACGCAACAAAAAGCATAATTAGCAGACCTCGACCGCGTACTAATCACAATGCGCATTGTGTTCCGATGAATGGTATCAATTAAAGCGAATACGTTCCTTGGAAAATTTTCGCATACGTGGGACTATTCGCACGTGTTTTTATACCTCTCCCCGCTACCCGCCGTAACTCATCCGTTTCCCGTCATACGACACGACGCGGCGAGAATTTTTTTTTCGTGGTCATCGTTTAGTCGCGCCTTATCGCTAATTCAAAAACACACAGAAAATTACGCTCGACAAGTAATTTTTCACCGGTTCTGTTCGGTCTTCGAGGTTACCGGTCCCGAAAATTCGCCTGAATAGAATTTTTTGCACATTGATTTGGTGAGCTGCCCCATCCAGATGTGCTGACCTTCCCTCTGGCACCTAATCCGGAGTCCATCGGTATCTTGTGTATCGAACCGGTACCATACTCGACCATCGAGCAACCCCATCCGCCACCAGGCACTTCTCCAATTCCCCTACACTCGACCACCGGTCAACCCATAAGGTCAACAATTCCCCTTTTCTTCACTACCCCCTCCACTCCAGCACATACCGACATAAACGCATCATCACCGCGAAAAAAAATGCATCGCAAACAAGGCCGTATCACCGCGAATCGATTACTCATCCGACGAAGGCTATACCAAAGATTAAATAATACACTGTATGTTAAACCTTGCGCATCGAATAACAAAAGATGAAAAAACTTATACACGAAGGCCCGCAGGATACAGCTTGCACACAGACACACAATCGCAATAATTACCGAACCGAACGACCAATAAAAACCGTACGTCGATGGCGCGCAGCGAAGAGACCAAAAGAAGGTACCGTTGCAACCGATAACCACGCTCTCGAGACCGTGAAAGTTGAAGCGCCACTTTCTCTATCGCATCTGCGTGCTCGCAGCAGCCGCGGACGCGTTGCGCGCCAGACAAAAGAGATTAAACCGGTTTGCCGAGCTCTTTCGTTTGCCAGTACGCTGGAAAAAAGATTAACCTTCCGTTTTTTTTTTCACTACAACCCCCCCCCTCGCCACGCCACGTTAATCTCGCGTCGTCGTCGTCATACATTATCTTCATTATGCGAGGTCTTTTTTTTTTTTCCTCTTTAATTTTATCTCGTATTACGTTGATATTATGAACAGCCTGTTGTTGCCATCAGCTGCCGAATAAATGATCATCGGAATCGAAGCAGTCGCCAGATTTTCATCGTGGAATTTTTACAAGTTTAGGAATCCACTATGATGACTCCTTCAATTTACAAGATAGACTGTTGAAATATTAAAACACTGATGACTCCTTCAATTCATAATTATAAACCACGAGTACCGAAAAACCTCAATAAATTGAGCCCTGGCTCAAAGCCCAACACCCAAAAGCATAGTTTTGAGACCAGGACTCGAAACCTGAACCTAGTTTTTTAAAAGTGGACCATGAAACCAAAATATTTGGCGCTTTGAGCTTTTCGGGGCTTGCTTTTTTTTTTTTTTTTTTTTTTTGTAAACACATATTCATTAATCTTCTGTTGATAGATTTTCGTTTTGATTTTTTTTCTCGTTTTCGTTTTTGCAACACTGAGTCCATTATAGCCCTTCTTTCCTCAGCCCCCCCCTCACCCTTCAATATTTGATGCAGTAAAGGTATCACACTGTTATCTAAACTTTAAAAGCATTATATCTCGGTTAGTTTTCGAGTTGGAAAAAATTGCAACTTGAAGCGTTGAATTTCTCGAAAAATTGTCCATAAGAATCATCCAACAACTTGAAAAAAATTTTCAACCACGGATTTTCAACGGCGAAATTAATATTACAAATATTTTTAATGCTTTTCAGGGCTTTCATTTTTTTGAGTTTCATCTTAATAACACATCAAAAAAAAAAAACTGAAGCCCTGAACGCCCCGATCACTTCTCATAACACCTCAAACACAACCCTGAGACCCAATCATCCCCGGGCCTGGCTTCGAGACCGATACCCGAACCATATCAAATCAAATCCCGAAGAGCGCCCTCAACCTGCACACTCGTCAACCCCTTACAAACACCTCTAATCTTAAATCACGTCAAAAAGACACATACCTCACCCCGACACGCAACGCAACGCATCGCACGCCAACACATCCTAACGGTAACCCTTTCCTCACCTCCAAGGCAGACCAAACGCACCACAAAGAAACAGGAAAATAACCCGTACATACAGAATAATAACACACAATTATCTCGCGTATAAAAACACAACAATGAAGGCCGAGCCAAGAATCAGAAAAGGCGTACAAGAAAAAACTACAAAGAACGTACATAGGCATTACCCGCAGAGCAGATGCAACTATAGCACCGGGCACGTATTATGAAAAACGTCCATCAACAGACGAAGAGGGATACATCGTACGCGGGCATTACAATGGTAAATAACGACGTTCGACGTGTACTTTGTTATGAAAACCCATCCCACCACGTCCCCTCCGCCGTTGCGTATTTGCTCGAAACAATAAAGAATTTCTCGCCGTCCACCATCGCCGCCACAAATCATCGACTCGGCGTATCAAATCACGTTACATATCTAGGGCTCCGCTCTTCGACCGATGATTACCGCAGATAATGAGCCAAAGATGACGAACACAAGACGCGACCATGATCAATGCGAACTCCAATACTTAAACCGGTACTACGCCCCTCCGTAGCGCGGAAAAGCCGACGTTATTTCGCCATCTCATAAAAAACAACGTTCTATTTATTTTTCGTCCGAACCCCCTCCCCCCCCACTCACGGATCCATGCGCCATCGAGATCCATCATAATAGATACCTCCTTCGACGGCGCAATTTCCCTCTCGCAGATTCGTCCCATTACGTAATTATTCTCGACGTTTATTGAAGGTCGACAATTCGAGCAACCCCTCTTCCCCCGCACCCACAAACAATACCTGCATTTCTACGTGCACCTCGATATGTACCATATCGATTACATTTCTTTTCTCTCGTGTTCGACGTATACGCAATCCGATTCGCTTCGCACCCCCTCTCACTTCACTCTGCTCGTTATACGGCGAGTTTCTTTCATTATTTGGCCGTCTGCCCCTCCCACTCTTGTTTCACATGCTGGTGTACGTTTGATATGGAGCCACGAAATAGGTCAATGTTCTCATTGTGACAATATTTAAAATAGGCTAAAATAAACGGCTCGACAACACTTACCATTAATGTTTCGTGGTAACCTTTCCAAGCATTGTTATCCGGTCAACAGATCACGCTGATTTTCGTAAAATCTGCAATAATAGAAAAACGTGAAACCATTTTTTATTCAGCTATGGAAAAAAAAACCTAACAATAGAACAATCTCCCAAAAAGTCATTATTACCACACTCGATTCGTCCATTTGCACGCGAAAATCTGCTCCCGATCTATAAATTCGTCTCGAGCCGAATATATCCGAAAATGATCGTGCACTTGCATACTTTCACATCTCCTCACCCTTCGAAGACCTATTTTAAGAAGTTTTTGCATATGCATACGCAAAGGTACCGACAAAAACACCTAATTTCATGTAATTCTGTATCTCCCCCTTCACCTCAATATGAAAAAAAACTATGATTCGTCGAATATGCAATTTCGTGGCATGCGTTGAAAACGGCAAAACACAATTTACATGAAAAACTCGTGTTGAGGCGTCTTTGTCAGACTTGGGGCAACTTTGGAAAAAAATGTTTGAAACAAAAGTTGTTGCAAATTGAATAGGGAACATCTTTTGTACGAATCATTTTGTTGTATCTTCTCAAATTTCGCCACATTTGTTAGTATTCCAAACAAAATAACCCAGTTGGGGCGCCTTTGCAAGACTAGGGCGACTTGGAAAAAAATTTGAAATCAAAGTTCTTATATACGAATCGAATTAGGAACATTTTTTGCATGAATCATTTTTTCATATTTCTTCAAATTTCGCCGCATTGTAATTATTGCGAATAAAATATCTACCTCAATTGGGGCGTTCTTGAAAGGATTGGGGTGACTTTGGAAAAAAATTTTGAAACAAATTTTTTCAAATGAGGAACATTTTTTAATCAAGTTATTTTTTCCTATCTTTACAAATTTCTTCGTTGATATTGCATACAGAATAACCCAGTTGGGGCGTCTTTGTGATACATGGGTCGATTTGGGAAAAAATTTTTGGAAAGAAGTTGCAAAATGAACGACGATTATTTTTTAATGAAATAATTTTTTTAAATCTTCTCAAATTTTATAGTATTTCTGCCATATTGTTGCTATTGCGTACAAAATAACCCAGTTTTGGCGTCTTTGTGAGACTTGGGGCGACTTGAGAAAAAAAAGTTTCAAATAAAAGTTGTTTAAAATTTAAAAAGGAGCATTTTTCGTACCTACAATTTTTCTGTATTTTTTCAAATTTTCTCACGATTTTACTATGTTACTACAAAATCTATAAAATTCTTCAATATAAGCTCTTTTATGGAGTCAGGTGAAATTTCGGGCACTTTCACGACGACCTGGAACCACGCAATTGAACTGGACTACGTTTTAAAGTACGTCCTGCACCTTCAAACCGCTTCACGACCTTGAGAGTCGAAATTACCTAAAAACTTGGCATTCACCGTTGGGGAAACGAGCTCGAAAAAACACCGCGCCAAAAATCGATCCTTTCAAAGACCACGCATCACTCGAAAGCTCATCACGGTTTTCACTTCGATGACAAATTATCGAGCTTACACAACGACGCAGTTATTATACGCAACCCAATCCCTTTTAATCCCTGCTCGACCACCCGGCGATATTTCATCTTGTAATACCGCATCATCATCGTACACTTGCCTTCGCTCTTTCATCCCACGCAAAAAAATTCCACGTTATTTTTCATCTCATCCGAGGGAAAAATTCCTTCAGTTTTCTCCACGTCGTCGGTATTTTTTGCAGCTTCTCTACACAAAACATCACGAAGTTCTTTTCGACTTATAGTCGAAGATGTGACAATCATCGATAAACCCGTCGACGACGGTCATTAAACGAAAGTACGTATACCACAAGAGGGAAAAAATTTCGTTTTATTGGCAAAAGTTTTTCCGAGGAAACTTTTCGAGAGTTTCGCTCTTCTTGCTTCTTTTATACGTAGATTTTCATCAACTTAGAATTTCCACGTTTCGCCGCCTGTTTACGTCTTTTCGTCACGTGCACTCGCTCCTTGAATGAAATTACTTTGCGAGCTTTCCTCCTCGTGAAAATTCCGCCAAGGGTTACGAATTCGGCATCCATTTATGGAATCAAACTGCACATGTCTCCGCGCACTTGTAAATAGGTCGACCTATATGGCCGCATCGAGCGTAGGAATTTTCTCGCCCATTTCATACCTCGTTCGAAGACCTTGAAAATACGAGCCGGCCCTTCGCCACGTCGCGCAATAAATTTATTAACGCGTACCCCCTCGTTCCCCCTTGTCGAGCATTTATCTCGATTAAATATTCGTCGCGTGTAATGGCGAACTTTTCATGACGCGATATTCGACAACTCGCGAATTCGCCCCGGACGTATCCTCTTCTGTGTGATTTACAACGCGGGGCGAGACGAAACATCGAACGATACTTCTCGAAGTAATTTTCGCTTTTCAATTTCACCCATCGAGCCATTCGCCTACTCGTTTAATATTTCACACTCGAGTTTACCAATTCACACGACAATCCGCCAAATCACCCATCGACCAAATTAATCCTCGTAAAAACTCGCGACCTGAAGCCCGTTAAAAGAAGTACGTAAAAATTCAAGGTTTGCGTCGTAAATAAAGCTAAATTTAAAATACCAACGAGACGCGTTAAATTCACGTAAAGCAGAAACGAATAATAAATCAAACAATAACACACTCGTGCGACATAATCAGCTTTTTCACTCGTTATAACCTACCCCTCCTCCCCCACACACCAAACTTTCTTCCGCAAAGCGCCGAAAGACCGGTGGCAATCAACCACCCAAGTCTAATCCGTTCGGGTTTTCTAATTACCGAAAAAAATAACCTAAAACGACCTTGACATGAAATATGGCAGAATTTCGCATACATCAATGACAACCATATTATCGTTTAAGTTCGCGAACGAATATTTCTATCTTCATGGCCTCTTCTCTTTCTCATTTCTCGTATCGTTCCCAGAAACAATAATGCAAATGAACGTCGCACTCGAGCGCAGGTGGTCCTTCTACCAAAATCGTTCTCTTGCTCTTTCGACGTGTAATTTGACAAAGGCGTGAAATTTTCTCCATTTCGAAATGCACCATTAAAGGCGAAACTTACACGACGAATGGACGAGAACGCGTGATAAATCACTTTGACCAGACCTAAACGCAATAAGAACAACAATCGAATTACGTCTTTGTTCCCGTTAGCGACAAACAAAAAAGCACATTTCGATGAAATCGACGAGAACGTATCCGGCATTAGGGTATTGAAAAAGCAAATCTCAGGTATAACGAAGACACCGCGTCAGATCGCAGGGTTTTTACGTCGGATGAGTCGATCATTTTGCTTGAAATATTTCCAAAGGCTTTAACGAAGAATCAATCCGCTTTATTGAATTATTTCACGTTTTAATTCGCAGTAAAAACCGCTGCAATTTCGGTTCAAATTGAATTATCGAAGAGTCCATATTTCCAACCCCTTGTAAATGAGCCTTTCAACAAATCCAATTAATTTTACGATTATTGGCGAAGCTTTGGAAATTCGTGAAAATCTCCGTTTAACGGCAAAAATAAGATATCAAGCTACGTTTTTCGTAGCAGAACAAATATTCTAAATATTCGTTAAAATCAAACCAAGCCGTTTTGAATTGATATAGAAAACCTCAAACACGACTTCGATTTCCTCCAATATTCATTTTTTTCAATTCGAATAATATGAGAATTTTTTTCATGAACTTTCTGTTTGAATAATTTTTCAAGTTTTAGCTTTATTGATTCAAAAAAAATATACTCGAAGCGTTCGACTGTAATTTCCCGGAAAAGCGAATTTTTATCAAAAATAAATGAAATAGAATTTTCATAAATTTTTTGTTCAACTTCACCTCGCCCAAACAAATTTGAAAATGGATTTTCTTCGAATGAAATTGGATAAAAAAATCTCGAAAAAAAATTCTTTGATTCATTTTTAATATTTTCACAAACCTCAAGTTTCACTTCGTCCAATGCAAAGATATCGAAATTAGATAAATTAGTGTTGACAGGGATAAAATCCGATAAAATAAGAATTTAGTAATTCATGAAAAAAATTATAAATTTTAAATTAAGTTATTTTCAATTTATGAATAAAAGTGAAGGTCAATCAAGGAAAAATTGCTCACTTAATTTCATATCGAAAAATCAGCCAAAATTAGCAATTTTTAATTTTTTTTTCCAAAAAATATAGTCGCAATTTTTTATATTTCGTTTTACGTATAATATGAACTATAAATCAGAATTTTTTCAAAATTGCAACAATTTTTAATCATTTTTTTCTGAGTTGATAACAGCGGTAACACTGATTTTGACACCATACACGAGTTACCCTTCGAGGATAAAACAAAATAAGAACAAGTTAAAATCGCTAACTACGAAATAAAAATGGAATTCTCTGCACTAGGAATTTTCAAATTTTCCGCCATCTTGGAGAATTTAAAATCGCCACATTTGGATAAAAAAAAAAACCGCACAGGCCTTCGTTTTGCGTCATTCGTCGGCATCGGTTGGTGACCTCAATACACGTGAAAAATAAACTGAAAAATCGATTTTAGGCTGATTTGACCAGGAGAAACTCGTTTTAAAAAATTCCAAAAATCGACATAAAATAGTAAAAAAAAAACTGAAAAATTAACAAAACTAAAACTCCGCTTTTGAGCCAAAAATAAAAACAAATTTACTCGACAAAAAGAACGTATAATTGATCTCCAAAAAAAAATATACGCAAAATTTACATTAAAAAAACTAATAAAACCATCTAAAACCATTGTTTCAAACGAAGTACAATTAAAATTGCGAAAATCTAGGTAATTTGGCGAAATTTATTGCAAATTTATTCCACGTCGCAAAATATCATTAAAAGTGGGACAAATTTACCATAAACGGTTGGAAATATCAAAAAAAATTATTAAAACTTCAAAATAACCTATTTTTACACCGTCTATGCGGATTTTTCCACTCGTTA
Source organism: Maconellicoccus hirsutus (assembly GCA_003261595.1). NCBI lineage: Eukaryota > Metazoa > Arthropoda > Insecta > Hemiptera > Pseudococcidae > Maconellicoccus > Maconellicoccus hirsutus. Next base: position 33,706 of record QBDW01000623.1, on the reverse strand, counting down.
GACTCTTGAAAAAAATCACCTTGACTTTGGAACAAATCAACGAGAGAAATTGTGACCAAAAAGTGAAATACGAGTAACAATTTGCTAAAGAGGTGACTCGCTTCATCTGAAGAAATCATTGGTTCGTTTAATAAATCGAATTTGATGTGAAATTTGCACATAAGAGTCAAAGCTGATCAAGTAGTCAATTCCCAATCAAATTTTTATACTTCACTAATAAAAATATGAATTCTCCAAGGTGTTTTATTAAAAAAAAAAACTCACATCCTAAGACTTCGGATCGATTCAATACTTCGACGAACACAAACTAGCATCACTGAGAACCCATCCAGCACACTCCAAACCTCCACAAACCCATTTCCACACCACCTCTGCCACTCACCCCTCAAAAATCCTCATCTCACACCTGCGACACCACGTTCGTCAACAAACCCATAACGCAACAGGTAATAAACCATCACGAGGCTCGAATTCAATACCATTATTACACGCTGCCATCGAATAGTACTCGAAAGCAGCCCGAAATAGGCGGTGCGAGGCTGGCGGCATCGTACGGTAATGCATTCGGGCTCGATCTCCTTGAGAATTATATGCACGTATGTATTTCTGATTCCGAGAGCGCGTGTTTTTCCTCCTCCGCCCGCCCTTTCTCTTCGCCTTCTCCACAATGCCTTCTTTTTTTTACATAAAAGTAAACCGGTCGCTTAGCGGGAACTTGTTAATTACGTTGCCACGTAAGAGAGGTTCGCGCAGCCGCTGCCAACCGGTTCTCAACGTGTCATCTTTGGTCTTCCTTCGGACCAGCGTCCGTATCGCGGTCAGCGTAAATACGGCGCGCAGGGGACGCGTCGGAAATCACCAGTAAACGGCCAATGGCCAATGTCCAAACGGCTCCGCACACAAACACACCATCTCATTACACGCCTTCGGGCATCGCATTTACGAACACGCGATCGCAGTCGAAAACTTACTATAACTGGAATATTAAACGATATAATGACGACTGAAAGTAAAAACGCCATCGTAGACGTTCTGGTTTCCATGAGCTCGCAGAATGCTCGTTTAGTATTTTAATAATAAACGAACCGTTCTTTTTTTCATCGTGAAAAAAAAACCGTGGGCGTGTACTCGTCTTTTCCTTTTGCGGCGTGTTCGATTTGACTTTTTTTCTTCTTTGTTTCGCCGTTACAATCGATTGTCTTTTTTCCTCCTTTCAAATAGCGATGAATTTTTTCCACGTTTCGACTTCGTGATGTGTCACGAATACGTCTTCGTTATTAGACTGATTACCATAGAGGTCTTTGCTCTTTACTCAACTAACATTACGCAGCTTTGATTTTTTGTTCGAGTTTACAAGCAAAAGGCGAGTTGCGAAAGTTTCCGGATAATTTTGCTCGAAATAGTCCTCCGATGTTTACGTATAATTAATTTGTTATGGGTGATTTTGATGGATTTTATTTGTTTTTAATTTAATTTTTCTCGTGTTTGTTTTTTTAACCTCATTTTAAATAAAAATTGATTTCCAAAAATTCGCTAAAAATCGAGAAGCGAATTTGGGCAGCTGAAATTTTGACATGGGGGTTTTTTTGGACATGTTCTTTCCAAAAATCCAACTCTCGTTCAAATCCAAGCCGGTCACTTGAAGAGGTTATTTTTCTTGGCTCAGAGGAAGTTCTTCTGCGATGACTCGAAAATTGAAAAAAATCGAAAAAAATACTAATACAAAAAATACGCCTTTTTTCATCACCGACAACTTTGGTATCGACGATTTCCATCTCAGGTCAATTCTTATATCGAGGGAGTGAAATTCTGAATAAGTGGCAATATAAAATATAACAATTTTTGAAAATTAATAGAACGAGTTGCCATGGTTAGCTTTTCGTTGCGTATTTCTCCAAGTTTTCGAGATATTACAAATTTAATTTTGGCACCCTCTTCCCTCCTCTCATCTACCGATATTAAATCCAGCACCAGCGATGCAATATTTCGACGCGGATCATTTCTTGAGATTATTTTCACGCGAATTAAATTTATTCTCCATAATTTGAAGGCTTTGTTCGATGCTTCTAGAAAATTTCCAATTTGCTTTCAAAGTCACCCCAAATAACGACGTTAGATTTTTCGATAATTTAATCACCTATAGCGACCTTCATCAGAAAAATTCTCGGTCTACGCCTCAAATTTTGTGAAAAGATCTGTGGATTTCCATCGCTCGCTGCATTAACCGATCCAATCTTCTGTTACGGTTTCATAACACGATGAAAATACGCAGAGGTCGAAGCGACTTGGCAACGTCGAAAATCTCCTCGCTCGAGGCATCAAAACGATCATCGTGTTTTCCAATACATATTTCGATATCGGCGCAAAACACCTAAAATTCGCGAATACGCGTGGAAACAATTTCCACTTGGGTATTTCCGCGGATACCTCGCATTGCACATCATCATCTCCGCACGGTAATCTCGGGCGAAACACTCAATGTCCTTGAAGATGGGCAACGTAAATAAAAACAAATTACACGTTTTGGCAATTCACAGTGTTAATTCGACGTCCCCTCAACCAGTCTAAGATACGCATATCAATACACGAGAAACCAGTCATAGCGGGGAGAGGACAATGCGCCCCCTTTGAATGGGAAACGCACCCGAGACACGATATGTATTTAGTAAACAAATGCCATGTTTTATGGATCGTCTATCGTCGAGGATAAAGAAGCTGCAAAGGAAATGACGCATATGGTTCGCGAAAGGAGACGCGGTACGGTGGAGATAAACGAGTAACCGAACGTATAAGGTCGTAAATGTGTCGTAAGGCGGCGACGACCGCAGCAAACGCAGCTGCACGGGGAGATTATTAATGGCGTGTTATCCAGTTGCTCGACGTAACCTATAAAAAGCCGCTTTTGAAGTCGAAACATGAAGCCGAAATAAACGACGGGGAATTTTTCGTTTGGTGTTTTTGCGCGCCGAAACGACGTCCCGAGCGCGAGGGTGCGATTCCATCAAAGGCTAAAGTTTCGTGGGGGCTTTTTCACGACGACGTGTACAACAAAGCTTCGTGAATTTTTCTTCGGTTAGCGGCCTTATTTGTATACGAGACGGAGGGCAGAGAATGTAGGAAATTCGCACGATTGTTTTTTGTTCTTTATAGAAGGGGGAGCGGGGCTCTTTGAAGAGAACAACGAGAACGATGATAAAAATGGCAAAAATCCTGTAAACGAGGCTCCGAACGATTTTTCCAATTGGTCTATTCCAGTAGTTCGTTTTTAATTTTCTAAATCCGCCGAGAGACGAATTCGAGCAAGAAAAATGATAACGCGCGTAGGATTCGTGAAAATGTACCGTCGAATTTGTCGCGTTAAAAAAATTCCGAGCAAAATGATATTTACGTTCGACGAGATCGGATTTTTAATTAAAATACTTGCCCGTTTCGAGTTCGCGAATATCAAATGCTTCATCAACCTACGCGATTTTTTCGCGAATCTCGCTCGCGACGTAATTAAAATTTCGCGAGGTGTTTCGTATTAGAAGGCTTCGACGTAAAGTGATATTTCGTCGTGACGTCATCGGCCGCGAAATTAGTCTTTTGTTGGTATCCTTTTGATCGGGAGCTATTCTTGGGGCGAAATTTGATAAGTTGCGCGGGTTGGGTATTTATATTATTTCTACTAATCTTGTTTGGAGTTTTTTTCCATTATTTTGCCTTTCAAAAGAAATTCGATTTGAGGTTAAAAGGGAGGGAGGAGGGGTTAACCTGCTCAGAGGAATTTGAAGTAGAAAAAAAACTGGAGCGGAAAATGATCTTCTTTGATATAAACTCCAACATTTCAACATCAAGGAAGATACGCCCCCCCTCCAATTTTTAAACACCGAAAATAGCGAAATTATTATTAAAAACATTAAAAAAATCGAGTCAATCTGAAAAAGCATGTTACCAAGTAATTGAACCCGCCGAATCCAAATTTCGCATTATCCAACCACTCTGGAGCCTCCAGCACGATTTTTACTTTTTCCAGAAATTTAAAAACCCCCCAAAACCCATTCACATTTACTTGGGCAGTAAAAAATTTGGATCTCACTTATCTTCGACCCCTTCACTCGAATAAATCACATTTCCGAAAAACTCCAAGACAATTTTTTTTTATTCAAAATTTCTTCGAACTAGAGACCTCGAGGAGAAAAACCTTTCAAATAAAAATCACTCGATGAATGTTTTTCTTAAAAATTATCGCTCAACGAAAACCGTAGCTCGAGTAAAACTCGAGAAATTCCTCAGAAAGAATACAGAGATGTCAAAAGACTCAAAGCCCTTCTTCCATGTTCATCGTTTCTTTGCAAATCTTGCTGAAAAATCGTCTCATTCGACACGCGCCCACAACATCTCGACGTATCCCCCCTTCCTCCCACCGCAGACAACAAAATTCATAGCCGGCGACCATTACACAGGCTACCGAAGAAATTTACGACTTTCCAATTTCCGGTCAAGTATTTCGCTGAGCATCGTTTTCTTTATTTTTCTGCAACGCAAACGAAAAAAAAATCGGGGACTCGGACGAAACGCGAATCTTGACCTGCGGATTGCGCGGTGCGAACTGCAGAAATTCATATTCCCCAAAGGACGATATCGCGTATCTAGGGCATCGCAGCATTTCCCCGACATATCTTTCATCGCGGCTTCTCTTCTTTAATCCTTTTTACATCTCTGGTTGCGTGATGCGGAAATCGAAACTTTTATATGTCCACATTCCACATCCTTCATAGATTCTTAATGGTATATGGGTCATTTTCGAACAGCCCGATCGACAGCGTAACACTGCCGCGGTGGCTCGTGGGAAGTCGCGCCTCTCGGGCTTCGGTGTTCCAAAGCGCCAGTTAGACTATGAAAAATATGTACAAACTCAATTTTGAAGCCTATGATTAATTTTTTTTATTTCTATTTATTTTTTATTCTTATATTTTTTTTATCGATACACGATCAAGGTAGAGCAATTGGGACATCAACGCTTGACGATTCTTCATCCGCGACTCTCTCCTCAACTAATAATTAAATTCCATTGAAAAAATCCTCAGCTCACGCATTATTTACGCTACGCGAGCTCACGCCGTCGAATCCGCCAATTTTACCATCTCGGACACGGTAATTGTTGCCTCTATGGTCAACTGCATCGTAATTTACCGTTTTCCCCTCTTTTTTACGTAACAACGTCGTCTCGCGCGGAAAAAACCAACACCGCGGCGTCGCAGGCGAAACTAATCGAGCCGTTCTGCCATTTGGTTCGAGAAAAATTCCAAAAATCCCACAAACGAGTTTTCGCCTTAATTCCGCAACACTTTCATTACGTCTTTGTCCGGATTCGGGTGCTCCAAATGGCACTTCTTGCATTTCGTCATCGCGCTCATTCGTCGCAACATAAAACCTTCCATCTAAATAACTTGAACGTTGACCCTGGTTAAGACGAACGCACAGTGCTCCCCCGCTTCCTCCGTCACTATTCGTCGTTTTCGTAAATGAAGAAAACACGCTTCTATACGTATAACGAATTGCCAAATCGTATTACTTTCTTTCCGTCGAGTAAACGTTCGCCAGACTCGTTAAATCCGCGTCGAAAATACGCCAACGGTGGAAAAAAAACGCATCCCCACCACCGATCACCGCGCAGAAAAGCAATTGGCGGAAGAGAATGATATGAAAAACCGTAAATCACCGACAGAAAAATTCGTTTCGTTCGCGAGCGAAGATACGTTTAAAGATGGCGTCGTGTCGAACGTGAAGAAAAAAACTAATAATTCGATATATCGCGTCGACGTGCTTCAACACGACGAAATTTCCGCCATTTCAACGTACTGTATAAACTCGACGAGTTTTTCGTCAATTAACATATCGCTAAGAAAATACACCTACGATGCTTGAACAACGAAAACCAGACATAAAATCATACCTCGCGAAGGAGTCGGAGATCCGTAAACAAGTCCATGAGCTACTAATTTAGTTAGCTGGTTTGTTTCCAAAATATGGGAGGGAGGGGGGAGGGAAAAGATATTGGTTATATTGGAGTAAAAATGGATCAATATTTCGAGTGACTGTTTTTCGTTTATTTCTCACTAATTTTTTCTCAGGATCGAAGAAAGGAAAAGTTGAAGAGGTAGAAAAGACGCCATCTTGATTTATTTTTCGAGCATAATTATCCATATTTCATCTCAAATTCTCAACATATTTTCCCAATTTTACTACTTCTCGGAAATTCACCAAAAAAAGGTCACCCCACCCCCTCTTCAGTCCATTCATTTCGAAAATAATCCTCTTTTAATGTTTTAAGGTTCCAATAATGTATCAGCCTGATAGCATCGTCGTCAACTCATTTCCGCGTTAGCTTACTTCTTCCTCCACTCCCCCAATACCCCCTACGAAGTGCTCCGGCTATTTCGTCCCCTCCACCTCCGCACCTATCAATCCAATTTCGCGCTGTAAATAAGCTTAGTCGATACTAAATACGTTTTTTTTAGATTTATGCATTTCTCCCCTCTCCCCTATCTTCCTTAAAATACCCTAGCGATTTTGCTCCCTCTCCCTCCACATTTGCCGATTTCATCTCGCACCTTAGATGAAATCAATCCACATTTAATACATAATTTTGCGTTTACTTTCTACCCTACCCTCTCCACAGCTCTTCTCAAAGTACTCAAAAATTTCACACCCTCTTCCTCCGCACTTATCAATTAGATCTCGCATCGTAGATAAGATCAGCTGACACCAAATACAAATTTTTGAGAAAATTTCTCGCCATAATTGCAGAGTTACTTTTCGCCGCCACTCCCCTCTTTCCACTCTTCCACAACCTAATTCAATCGAGTGCACTAAAGAACACTTCGCTTCATCATTTATTCGTTTCATTATCGCGTCAGGCGTCAGGAAAAAAAACGAACGATTAGCTAAACGACGCGTCATTACTCGAATTTCAAGTAATAAAAAACGCAATTACGAGAAAATTGATAATAACTAAAAATTTTCCCGATGAAATTCTCTACAAATTATGTCACGGATTTATTTGCATAAAACGCGACATGAAGTAGAAAAACGCCAATAAACTTGAGATTAAATTCTATGAGAACCGGTCGAACGATTTTTTCATTATTTTCACTTCACGTCGATAAGAAACGCACAAACGAAAAAAATTGATAATAACTTGAAATTTCCTTCGTGAAATTCCTTATAAATTACTTCGTAAATGTGCTTCGCGTAAAAACGCGTTGTGGAGGGGAAACAGCGGGTAAAATTGAAGCATTTTTGGCTACAAATACGTAACCTTTATTTCGAAAGCATTTTTCTCGTTGTCGTTGCATTATACTCGTACGTGAGTAACATCCATGGAACAATTTATAGAGAATTTCATCCAGAACATTTTTTAGTAATTATCAATTTTATCGTGAATTCATTTTTCATGACGTAAAATCTAAATAATGATACATGAACTTCATATTTTGCAAAATTTTTACAAACTAAAATTAGCATCATTTCGTAAGTCTCTCTCTAAAAAAAAAATATGCATTATATATCCCAAAAAAAATCAACTGACTAGAGGAGGGGAGTGGAAGGGGCATAACAACGCATTACGTACCCCCCCCCCACGACACCTCACACTGACGATAACATCCCCACATCCGAAAATTTGACTTTTCACGGAAAATTCAAAACAAAACCACGATGAAGCGGCAAAAATACCACCACAAACATAAACATCTCGAAAGTTCCACGCTTTCACTCCCTTATACCTCTTATCGCTACTTCTACCCGATCACCACGTGTACTTGCAATTACCGAGAAAAACGCACGTAGCGCCGGCAATTCGTTGTGAAATTTCGAGAACTTGTCCACACCTTCAACCAAGCGGGGGAATTCTCGCCGATCGATGATTGGCGAAAAAACACAAACGAATTGCCGCCATCGTACTAACCTAAATTCGAAGCTCGCTACTTCGCGCATAATTTACAACTTCCCGTTTAAATATAACCCGCAGACAACAATAGTTCGTCGAGCTTACATAACGCAGCGGTTGCTAATTTATATTCTTCGTTCGTTCCGTCAATCGTCACCGTGTCCCCGCTTCCGTCTAATGAACGACTTCGTTTCGGAAAAAAAAAACACACACAAGAGAAAGAGAAAAACACCGTATAAATCAATAACGCGCGTATAGACGTTATAAATGTATAATTTCGATGGGTACGAAAGGGGTTTGGGGGGGGGACGCAAACCTCCTTCGTTTAATAACGCACGTTTGAATCCGCCACCAGCAACACGTCAAGTATGCATTTCGTTAGTAAAATATGTAAAAATTACATCATTCTCATCTTTCCGCTATCGTCCTATTTCTATCTCTTTTCACTCGCGCTTTAAAACGATTAAACCATATTAGCGTATTCATCGATTACACACACCTTCCGCCCGGCGACCTTCGTTATTTCTCTGTGAACTATGCACCATCGAGAACTTTTTTTTCCACCTCCGTCACGTCACGTTTTCCGGATGATCGTAAATATTAAAAAAATAATCTTACCTTCACGTGTACATCCGAACAAACACGTATGCTTCAAATTGAAAAACAAAAAACAATTCGATAATTAACACCTCGGAAATATACACAATCGCACCAAACACCTGTAAAAAATACAAAAAATACCAAAAATTAATTCCAACGTGACCTGCAATCTACGATAAAAATAACGCGTTAAATATCCGATTTATATCGTAATCCGATGCCCTATATCCCCCCCTCCTCTTTCCAACACATCGACTACGATAATTACATTATTCGAGTACCGCGAGAAGCTAAATCGTATCGAGTTCTAATTCACTAAACGTCGACGATGCATTTTTTTTCGCTTCGCCTTTCGCAGCATCCTTGAGAAAGCATCTCCGACGTAAATCTGCCATTTAGGTTTCGACGTCGTCGTTACAATTCCCGTCGAAAGAATCAAATTGAATTATCAGCTTTATAAAATCGCCCATTTGTATTCGATCGAAATTCACGTATTTTAAAGCGGATTTTCCTTTCGTGGGAGAAAATTTCGGCTATATTCGACAACTTTCACTCGAGCAAGAGAAATTGTATCTTGTTTACATTTTGACAGATTCGTAACACGATTCTGCTTTTATTAGAGATATTCAGATTTGGCGGTGAATTGAAACCGAAGCTGAGAGAAATTTTAGAGGAATCAAAAAAAGTCTATTTTTCCAATTGAACCCTTCGGAAATTTAAAATATCAAAAAAATGGCGAATAAAGTTAAGAAAAATATGTTAAAAAACGGCAAAAAAAAAACACCACGAAAACCGAATGAACTTATGCTTACATGAAAAACCTTGTGATTATAATTAAATAAAAAATAATTAAAAAAAATAAAGTCAAAACTGTTGATTTTAATTGATAAAAAAATTTTAAACAACCTAAAACATAAATTTTCAACGCTTTTCTTTCACGTATCCAGGATTTTTATCAGGATTTCAACAATTTCTATATTTTTTCTCATTTTTACTAAAAATGTACACATACAAAACGCTAAAAAATCAAAAACTAAGGCAACCTTCAACACGAAAAAAAAATTGTTCGTTGAAAAATTCAACCATTACACATTTATACATCGAAACAGATAAAATTGACCATACACCTATTTCCACTCATTTCCCCCACCACTTCCGTCATTACTAAATGAACACTCGTTCGATGTAAAAATCCGCCCCATCAACATTAACAATTCTTTTCCCCCTACCCTCCCCTTCCCTTCCCTTCAAACCACAATGCATGTGCTATGCGCTCGCAGTTGAAAGATGTGGGCGACCATCGAAGGCGGTGGCCAAATTATCGATATTTCGAGCACATCGAAATGAGCATCTTCACACGATTGATTTTGATTTTTGACCTCTTTCCACCAAATCCTCCACTCTGTAAATTTTTCTTCCCGCATTTAGGTTTTTTCCTCGTCATAAATAACCGCGAAAGATCTATGCGAAATTTTTTCCACGTCTTTCTACCCTCTCGCATCCGTTCCTTATTTCAACGCGAGTCTCATAGTTTCAAATGAAATACGCCATTTTTCCGGCCTCGAAACAGAATTTTTCCTCGAGCGAAATTTCACAATAGTATCGTCGGAATTAGCCGGAAAAAAGAAGTCGCTGGTGGAATTAATCAGCCGGCTGAATACGCTAGTTTATATAGCTCGCGTTATCGAGCTTTTTCGGGATATTTTTATATTTTTCGAAACGTTTCGACGACGTTGCGCCAACGAAACGCGAAAATCGATTTGGTTTATTTTTTACCGAACACTTTTTAACGACCATCAAACCAAATTCCTCGGTTATTTTTCCAATTTTCGTAGAAAATTTCCGCCATCGAGTTGATAATTCCTTAATAAGAGAATATGCGATTCCATGACTACAAAAGTCCGAGAAAAGCACAAACAACTTTCGATTATTTACCAAAAGCGACAAAAAGCGAAAGGATGAATCACCTTAAAAAATTCCCATAATCGAATGCGACACGAAAGCGCACCCTCCGAATCACGTATCGACTTCCGTAAAAAAAAAAAAGCAAACGAATAAAAAATTCACAAACACGCAACACGCATTCTACGGATTTCTTTTACGTTAAACTTGAAATATTTCCATCGCGACCATCGTTTCAAGGATACAAAGTCGACTCATTCAAACACGACGAACGTGTAATCCTCCGTGTGAAATATTTCATTAAAAAAAAAAAGAAAAAAAGGGAAAGAAACACGTACTTCGCTGAGTCACCGGGCCCATCCTATCGTTACGAAATAACAAGGGAGTAGAAACAATAAAAAGGTAACACCTTTTCGTACACAAACACGACCTCGTATCGAGCATCTTATTTTCCATTTTGTCGAACTTGTCAACGAACGCGATAAAAATACCTACCTCGACTTTGTAATTTAGGTTAAACGAGCAATTTTCGAGTGCTTTTGCACGACGACAAATTCAAGCGTTGGCGTTTCCCCGCCCCTACCCTTGTTCTTCCATCCTTTATCGTGACAAAAAATAAAAAATAAAATTCTTGAAAATTTCTTTTCGCGAATTATCATTTTTTTTAACGACTAATAAACATTTGCGTCAAGCATACCTACGCGTCCCGCGCCCCCCGTCCCACCTTTCGGTGATTTTTTTTTACTGTTATCCATATACTACGCTTGATACCACCACACATACACTTACACATGATCTGCGACTCGGTACACGAATCTCGCAAGGTTTTCGCTGTTCGACGGCTCGAGGCCGACCACTTTTCAATTATTGACTTCGTAGGTCATTGTTTGCAACGATGGAAAGACCTGCTGGCATAGCTTACACGAGCATTTTGAACGATGGCCAGAAATTATAATCGTCATTGTTCTCGTATACCACAACGTATACGCACATCACACATGCCAACGTATTTCTTCTTCAATTTTTGGCATTCGACGATACATATACGTAGCTACGTACGTTCGCATACTATAAAATCCAATCGGCGAGTTATCATCGTCTCGACCGCTCTCCGCGTCGCCTCAAATTGGAAACTAATTCCGAGCTATTTATAGAGCGTCTCCTGCCCTTCTTCCGAGAAAACTATGCAACGCGACGTCGTCGTCCTCGCACAGTACATCGTCGTTTTTCCCACGTCGCAGGCTCGATTAAGCAATCAACGCCGCCCTTCGCCGCCGCGTAATTCAAGGGCGCCCCCTCTCGTCGGCGATCACCGAATGACCGATAATTTCGCAGTCAAACTGGTTTTCTCGTCGTGAAACGCGAATGCACTTCGATGGTTTTCGCAATCGCGCCATCGCCGATGACTCGCTACTCGAGGCGTCGCTGTCGCCTCGACGCTGGATGCTTTCCATGCCCGGTCGTTTCATACTAGCAACGTTGGAAAAACTCCGCGTTCAAATAACCTATTTATAAACTCCGATAAAAAATTATTTTCTTATCTGCGCTAACGAACCGGCACTTCTATCGATGATGCTACTCTGGCTGACCTTATTATCGTCGCCAACGATAAACCCGCCATAGAAAGCACGTCGAGTCACCGAATTGAAATCTAGATTATTTCTTTAATATTCCCGATAAACTGGCCGATCAACGTGGATAAAATATTCCATTGAAACTCGTTCGGCTACTTCGGGTTCGTTTGATCGTTCGATTTCAATGAAAACGAATCGCACATCGATTATATATATACGACGGCCGACGATTGGTTGTTCAACGACAGATGATGAGCTACTAACCGCCGAAGTGTTTGGTTTCATCATTCAAATTCGCCATATCCACCAACGAAAACCCACAGGATTTATGATTCGAACGTGCAACGTTTGTCATTCCGATGACCTTCAGGAATCGCCATTTCAACGTACTCCAACTTCCACGACTCTTCGAGGTATCCTCTCGACGCACGATGGTCTCAAGATGCATCACGTCGATGGTTCATCTTGACCGAATCGTTTCTCCAGTACTTGATTCTAGCACAGTCTACAAATTATCATCATGAGGTCATCTCACTATCTTGAACACAATGCAATACCAGGAACTATCAATCTTCCGTTTCGAGTGGGCTTTGCTCTTTCAGCGTATTTGCCGATGATTGGCAGTCACTACTCACCGGCCATCTCATATGATGATTGCTTTTTCCATATTCGGTGGCTGTATCCGCCACTTTTTCCAGAAGCTCGTGCATCCGCTGTTGTTTCCCGTATAAAAGCCTCTGTTAAGTTTGTAATTATCTCTAAAAATTTATCTATTTTATTAATTTTTATTTAGTATAATTGCAATCAGCACACAGGAATTATTTTAGATTAAATTATTCAATTAAATTATTTTTTTTGTTTTTTTAAAAAGAAAACTAAGCTAATTAGGCTTTTGAACTCATAATTCAAATATAGATTGAATATTTTATCTTAAAATCACGTATGAAAGAATCACTTCAAACGCTCGTTTTCAATTCTCAACAAAACCATCACTGGAAACTCACAAGGGAACTACTTGAGGTGTCCGGCTCGGATTTGAACGGGAGTTGGATTTTTGGAAAGAGCGTGTCAAAACCCCCAAAATAAAAATTTTAGCAGTTAAAGTTCATTTTGATTTTTGGCAAATTTTTGAAATTTGAAAATTACGAAATTTCGATTAAAAATAAAGAATAAAAAACTCGAAAAATAATTTTAAATCACGAAGGAAATGTTTTCCCCCTAATTCGAACCCGCTGAATCCGTAATCGCATCGGTGAGCCATTCTGGAGCCTCCAGCGCGATTTCCATTTTTCTCCAGGAACTTCGAAATGCTCCAGAAGGCGTCCATTTGAGATTGGGCAGCTTAAAACTTGGTTCTCTCTATTCTCAACCTACTGAACCAACTTGACTACATTTCCGGAAAATTCAAGCCGGACACCTCGAGTAGGTTTTCCAGAACAGGTTTTTTCATAGCAAAGCATTACAGCTAAAAACCTGTCCTGGAAAACCTACTCGAGGTGTCCGGCTTGAATTTTCCGGAAATGTAGTCAAGTCGGTTCAGTAGGTTGAGGATAGAGAGAACCAAGTTTAAAGCTGCCCAATCTCAAATGAACGCCTTCTGGAACATTTCGAAGTTCCTAAAGAAAAATGGAAATCGCGCTGGAGGCTCCAGAATGGCTCGCCGATGCGATTTTCGGATTCAGCGGGTTCGAATTAGGGGGAACACATTTCTTTCATGATTTGAAATTATTTTTCGAGTTTTTTCATTTTTTTTTATTCTTTATTTTTAATCGAAATTTCGTAATTTTCAAATTTCAAAAATTCGCCAAAAATCAAAAAGTCAACTTGGGCAGCTAAAATTTTGGTTTATAGGGTTTTTTGACACGCTCTTTTCAAAAATCCAACTCTCGTTCAAATCCGAGCCGGACACCTCGAGTAGTTCCCTTGTCAGAAAAATCGAGTTGATAATTCAGCATTCGTAACAGACACAACACCTAATTACCAACACGACCTTATAGAGCTTCAACTTCACCGAAAGTCTTAACCTTTGCAAGCCACAAGGGTAAAAATTCGTTTGATATTTATTTAATGGGTGATGACTCGCGGCACATCTGATGCCTTACAAACACACTCCCCGTAATAATTTTTTGCTACAAATCGTGCAACGAACGTTTCGCCAACATGCGCAGTTTCCCTTCATTTCGCCGAAGGCAGAAACCAAGCGCTTTACACATATATCCTCGAACGTTCACGGAGATTAATGAAAGTTCACATGATATTTTGTTTCTGACACCAACGAGGCTACGGGTATTTTTCACAAGGCGCGTTTTTCACGCGTTCACTTACCAGGCCCAGGCCATTTTTTGCGTCCGACGGACTCGCAACTTACGAAGTAATTGGATCTCGTACGTCTAAGCCCTCATAGCGCTAGCTTCATTCTCAGAACGACGGGAAAAAACGAAGAAACATACGATCGGAACACAAGCGACGTGGAGGTTTTACAACTCGTAAATAACAAACATTCGCAGGTACACCGACATGTACCCAAAACATATACATTCTTTTGAAAGTCGAAATATGAAAAAAATAAACTCCACGCTTGTTATCGTATTCGGCGTCACACGTTTACGACGCGTTCTCAAAACAATCCACTAAAATTCTTGGAAACGGGCCATCGCGTCGTTGAAACGTGTCCGTCAATATTCGAGATTTTTTGGCCCCGCCATTACATCGTAATTGACGCATCCTTCTTTCTACATGCTCCGGTGGCAGCAGCAGCGGCGGCGCATCTCAAACGAATCCACGCTTCTCGAGCATACCGAAGTTTCCATATCTCCAAAGGTCGAGCTTTATTCGCTTCAAAACCATCTTTCGACGAAATTCCCACGCTCAAGGTCACCTCCGCCTCAACAACGCTCGTAAAATATCCGCTCGAGTCGACATTTCAGAGGCGATCGGCGCGTAAAAACGCAAACCTTCGAACAATACAGTCTTCGTCGTCGGCAACCGGCAGCGTAAATTTACAAAAGGTAATAAAAATAAGCCGCTCGAATGCGTTCGTCGTATTGTGAAGACGAAAAAAGCTCTTATTCGAGCCCGAGTGGCCATAACTCTACCAGAGTTCTTTTAAAAAGGCCTCATATGAAGAAAATTCCCAACTTATAACCCAGCAAACCATCAAACGAGGAAAAAATTGCGCTTCAGTTTCCACATCTTATACTCGTACGCAAAGGATACTCGCACGAGAATACCCATTAAACGACATTCGAGACCCCAATAAATCCATTTTTACAGCCAATATTTCCTCTCGGGTTCGCTTACGCAACGCATCCCACCCTCGTTTCCGCTCATCTTCGACTTTCTCCATTTTCATTCGTTACTTCTGCCATCAACCACATAGAAGTATTGAAAAAGATACAAAGTACACGATTGAGACATACTTCGACGGCATATGTCGATCCAATATATAAAAGCTGCATCTCTCACGAACAGCTGATTTAACCGCACGAGTACGCTCTTTTCATCCTTCCCCAAACGTAAAGTTCTACTTCCCTCGCCCCAATGTCCTCTCGTTCGAAACACAGGGCCACGTTTCCGGTACCCGCACCATGCTCCGCGATTCCGCCGAATCCTCTGTATTCCTCGTTGAAATTCCTCTCGCGTAAATCGCCTGCTCCGCGTTTCGCGAAAGCGAAATTCTGCTCCTGGTCTCCAATTACATCCTTTTCCCTAAGCAAGCCACGTTTCCATTTCTATACCTTCAACGAATTATTTTCGTACTTGGGCTCTCACGAGGGTTCCGATACGATCGGGCTTCATGTGAAACTCCGATATCCAGTTCGAGGCGTTCCACGTCCGTTTTTCTGCTTCCCTCTGGAACGATTACTTCGCGTAAATGGGCCGATAAGTTCGATCGACGGTGCCCGACACAGTCTACGGATGGGTTTTAATTAAAGAACTCGGCACGTTCTCTGAAGAATTTGATAGATAGATAGATGGAATTTATTTATCGGATCAGCATGTACATATTTTATGCTATACACGAAGTGTTAAGGGGGGAGGGGATCAACATAAGATTCGGAAGAATATGAGAGGAAGGTAAAAATTTGAAAAACCTAAACATGACAATAGTGACTTAGAAGTTACTCAGATAGGTACCTATGTAAGATTGTTTAAAATATGTTACAACATGTCTTGAGGGTTTTTAATTTTCTTGAGTCTGGTTATCAAATTTCGTTCTAACAGGTAATCGAAATTTTCAAGGTTTTGGATTGAATTTAAGTAGTTTTCAAGAAGACGTTTTGCAAAATTGAATAAGTATTCAATGTGTAGCTCACGGTGAAGTTGAGAATTTCGGATGAACCACAGAGAGTTTGTTGTGATTCGAAGAATTTTGTTTTGAATAACTTGTAGTTTGTTGATGTTGGGTTTTTGAAGCGGTGATCCATAAAGGTGCGGCATAGGCGAGTGAGCTCCGGATTAGACTTTCTTACAGTAATAGAGAGCAATTAACTGATAATTTCGAATGTCTGTTAATCAGAGGATAAAGTTTTTGAAGGTCCAGCATGCATCTCTAGACTTATACTTGATGTGATGGGAAAATGATAATCTGTAGTCTAAGTGAAGTCCAAGATATTTTTTCAGTAGTTTGAGGTATTCGACGCATAGAAAAAATTTTTGTTTCACTTTTTAATCGGCCTGAAGTCGCAGATTTTTGAACATACTTTTGGTCACACCACGGTCGTTTCTTCCGAATATTTCTAGTAATTTATTTTCGTCAACATATGCAACCAGCTCAACATGCACGTCATGGTTGACCTAAAAAGTATTGCATTCACTCCACAGTTAATAGATCATTTATTAAAATTCCAAATTAGCGATAAATGGTGTCTCGTATTAAATATGGTTCTTTAAGAAATAAGGAGTGAATGTTGAACTGTTTTTGTTTTAAATGAACTTTTAAATTCCTTCGAACAACACCCCCACTTCCCTTCTTCTCTCTTCCTCTCGTAGTACACCGAAATAAAACTGTCTCTTTATTTATTTACTCAATGCTATATATGTAGTAGACCCTCATACCGCTCGAACAAGAGATAAAATTTAAAAAAAAAAGAAAAGAAAATGGAAATTTTTGATTTTTTAGGGGAAAATGAGGGAAATTGCAGGTTTGGTAGTGGAAGAAACTGTAGTTTCAATATACTAACTCTGCATGACACTAAAAACATGTTCAAAACTTAATCCAACATCATTCGGAAGAAATGACCGTGGTGCGACTAAATGAGGCTTATATGGAAGAAATGACCGGCGTGCGACTATACTCCTTTTGCGGAAGAAATGACCAATGGTGCGACTACAGAGGGGTTAAAGGGTTCAGAGTACGGAGAATTAATCGTCGCCGGAGAAAGATGGTGGAACGAAGCTGTGGTCATCTACGTCTCTACTCTTGAAATGGTAAGAGACTTTTCGTCATCATTTTCCGTATGGTTCAAAAGTTACTTCTGCTGTTGGCATTTTTCTTCCTAATACATACGAAGCAAATCGGGTTTCTCTTGGAGTCACCTTTACTCAGGAGCAAATTTCAATACTTGGAAAACACCTTCTTCTGGAGCAGGAGTCAGAAATGGGCCATGTAGCTCGGCACCATCATCATCAATCCAGATGCAAAACAGCGCCACAAAAAATCCAAAGATACGCTAAATTGCAACTCACACGACTCCAAAACACCATCTGACAATCACCCGCAAATCACATCCCACACACCAACACATAGTTCAAATCCTCGCACAATACACAGGTGAGCACCGAATAGATTACAAGCACATTCGGGTTATCCCAAACGCAACGCCGGCTAATACAGGCACCGGGTACGCGAAGGGGTTAAAGACCGAGGATATTACACCGCTATACATCCCGGTACGCAACGGCGCTTTCGCCGTCACCGCGCCGCGTTCACGTCGCTATTTCCAGCTTCGCCCTTGCTTTTAAACTCCATTTCGGGTAAAGATATTACTTTTATCGTACCCTCCGCTCAGCCATCCATACCAACGACGCCTTTCGACTCTAAACAGAGCTCGATGGCACGCGGCGCCGAGGGGGCTGCGGGCGCGGCGAAACGAAGCGCATTACACTACCTCTAACCCTTCGAAACATCCCGCCTCCGCATCACCCTTCTCCAACGTGCTCGGAATTAACCCTAGTTTCGAAACTTCAACGACCTTCTTTCCCTTTATTTTTTTTTTAATACCGCGCTCGTGTATATAACACGTACGTACACACGCGCACACACACAGACGCGTCGCAGTTAAAAACCCCTACAGCGTCTCTTCGTCTCGCCTCTCCGCGGCCGGTGCTTCGAAAAACACGACGCATAGACTCTCGGGTGGAATGTGACAGCTCCACTTTTCCAGACTTTTGTATTGTTATTATTAAATACTCTATACGCCAGTACGAAGCCGGGCTTCGTTTCGTCGCCCCATCTGGCCGTCTTTTTCGCTCATTTTATGCGATTCCTTTCCATTATAACGCCGCCGTCTCCTCGTCGACGTTGCTTCTTTTTCAACCCTACGCAGCCGGCAGCGTATACGAGAAAAAAAGCTACGCAGAAGGAATTCTCTTCTCTCTCTCACGACCTATAAAACAAAAAGGGGTTTTTATTTCTTCTTCGTACGACGTTCTCGATATGCGAAAGCGTAGCGTTTTTTTGCCTTTTTTCTCATGCAAGCCGCCTCCTTTCTTCGTATCTTTTTCAACGTGCTCGCGAACACGGCCACGATTTACGGGCTAATTTCTTCCTCGCTATATCATCGTCCAGACGACGGCGTTTGCGTTTCCGTCGCCATAAAAAAGCAAATCAAATCGAGGGTCCGAATGTCGCTTTCTACCCCGATTCCACGTACTACTTCCACATCAAGACGTGATTCTGCTATCCTTTTCCATCCCTTTAACTCTCCGTCGCCGTTGAAATTTCATCTCGCGAGATCGTAAAACAGTTAACGACACACCGCGCTATCGCCGCGGAGACGAGGGAGGTACACGATGACCCAAATCACATCCAGTATCGCAATCCGACAACCCGCGAATTGTATCAGCAGATTCGGCCACCATTTCACATCAATCGTTCGTAATTCACCATCCTGCAAAACGCACATGATGCACTTCCGGCTATACTTGTACTTCCACGCAAGGACGAGACATTCGCGTAGGCACTGGGAAACCATCAAGGTCGATGCTTCATCAGCGACTAAATTTTCTCATCGGATATTCCTCGTGTCAGCATAGCTTCTCGGAACGATTCGAAACCTGCATTACGTCGCGCTATTCCGTACCCTCCGCCGTGTTCATTAATTCTGGCGCACGTGAACGAAAACCCATCCAAACCGGTAATTTGTAATTCGAGTCGTACCCGACGAGCTGACATCGTCGATAATTGATCCTGTTTGTAATTCGTCGGCGAACGGAGCCAAAATGCCGAATGTGGCGTTACCACGTCCTCCGTCCAATATAGTTCAGTGCCAATTCGCTCCGCGGTTTTGGTAATTTCAACTTCTCGCGTTCGGAATTATTACGTCGATGGATTGAATACATATTCGTAATCAAGGTTCGTTGTTCAGGTGCCACGTGATGAAGCGAACCTCGATAATTCCGTTCAATTTGCGGTACATATTTATGATAAAATAATCATCTGATGAACTGATAAAGAAAAGAGTTATAAGGTGATAAAAAACTCCTCCAGAGTATGTTCTCAGATTACCATTTGTAACCAGTGAATTCAACCGTTTTATCGTTCGGTTTGAATGATTCTCCGATTTTACAGCTGCTTTAATAACTTACAGGACGACGAAATAATTAAGATATTTCCACGTTAATCAGGTATTTGACGTCGTCATAAATTAAAATTGAAATCGTAGCTTTTCTCTTCGTTTTCGTGTCATTATTAACGAGTCATTCCACGTCGACCAAGCAAGAAGTTGGACATGAGTGGAACTGGATATCGTTCATATGAAATGCAGAACTTTTTGGTACAAAGTAGGAGCAAAAAAAAAAGCTTCGCAGCTTTCAAGCCGGATTTTTCATGAACGTAGTACTACAATACCACTACAAAGAGCCATTTTTCCAGTTGTTCTAAAATAAGATTGAAAACTGCTAAAAGACTCGAAAATCATGTTATTTGAGGCTACAAAGAAGGGGGGGCGAGGTGAAAGGTCGATACCCTCCCAAAGGCACTATTTGGGTACCCACTTCATGCACAAGCCAAAGCACAACCGCCTAGATCAATGGGGGAGGAAGGCTGCAGCCATGACAAAATTTTTCAAGGTCAAATAAGGTGGAGGGGCTCCTCTCCTAAATGGTTTAGGACGCTGATTTTTGGATATGTTGTACATATTTTGATGCTCTATCGATTGGCTTATATTTTAGCTGCTTTTGCTTTTTTCACTCCTCCCTCCACCCCTTTGAAAAAAGTGACTAATATAAATTTTGATCCAAGGTCATCCCCACTCTGGTCACCAAGTGGACTCGCCAAATGAAAACTACTACTCGAATTTGAACTTGTTTTATAAAAATCGACCCGAATGAAACACCAAAAACAAATTATATATATAAACTGACATCGATAAAAATGATAAAAATGGACTCCTGTGGTCCCAAAATAATCTTCAAGTATGGTGTCCCTCCCCCCAACTCCCACCGACTGATACAACGTAACAGCCTTAGTTTTTATTTAAAAAAAAAAACTGCTAAAAATTGAAAACTAGCGCAAAACATCAAGAATCTCGATACTTTCTCTGATTCCATCGATAAAGTTGGACGACGGGGTCTACTGGCAAGTTATTATAGGTTCAAACAGCAAGATATTGAAATTGGGTCACACAGTGAATAGTCGGATGATCAAAATTTTCCAAGATACGAAAATTTGAACATTTCGAGTACAATTAATTTCAGTTATATCATATCATGCAATTTGCACTTCATTTTTGATATTATTCTACTCTCAAAGGATAATTCGTATATGGTGACGGAATCAGTGTTGCCACTATAATCAACTAGAAAAAAAGCATTGAAACCTCAAAGCTGCAAAAAAATCACATTAACGCGTCGCTATTCTGAATAATTTCTCACTTATAGTTCATTTCACGTAGCACAGCGCGTAAATTCTGACATCAAATACAACGCCGACAATAAAAACACACGTAACGTGAATTCGCTAAAATCCACCAAACGCAGGAATACCTCGCAAATTACACGTAACACTCATCCTCTTCAGTTCTCACAAGAGCGCTTATTCGACCTGGCACCGTCGATTGCGTGAATTTCGACACCTCGGCTCATCCTACACACCCCAACTCGCTTTCAACTTCGCTAATTACTCGGCAAACATTGTCAAACGCACGTTTGAAAACGATCGCGTCACCGCGTACACCGCAACCACTTAAAACCAGGCCACCTCGTCTCCTCGGGCTTATCAAAACAATAGAACGTCGTTTCGCGGATAGAGCCTCTCAGCGCCATCAATCTGTCCCATTTGATTACTAATTAACGATACCGTTACGTTTCGCCGCCGCCATATTGGAACGCGTTAACTCCAACCTTAACGCTTTATCATAACTACACCTTAATCATTACAGCAGGTGCCTCGACACCTGTACGTTTGTATCTTCCATTTTGAAAAAAATAATCTAAAACGCTCGCAAACAACTGCTACGACGTCGCGACCAGATTTCCCTACTTTTTTCCCACAAATAACCTAAATACCGCGTTTAATTTTCACACCAATAACGTCGCACTTGCCGCCATTGCTTTCTTTCGCATTCACACCAAACGCCTCTTAAAATAAACACCGTCTTATCGCTACATCGTCGCCCAACTCAGCAGGTGTTTGCTTAGCATTCGTATCACCACCAATATACGTCTAACCAGTTCACCGTAGACCGCCTATCGACGACGAATCTGCAAAAAAAAGCGGAAAATGACCACCCTACCATAACGAAACCAGATACGTAACCCAAACGCATGCGGACCATATTCACGAGAAAATAAGCCGAAAACACGAGGCACGAGAGAAACCGCGTTCATGTTCGATTTTAATGATTTTTTCACCTCCTCACGTCACGTTTAGCCTCCGCGACCAGAGTTCATTCTCAAGGCTACGAGGAGATCGTATAATGACGCGCGAATTTCAAACGAGATGATCGAAATTCTCCACGTCCATCATCTTCAACGGCCAAGTCGATTTCTCTGGCATCGGCCCTCCATACCGATGGCACCCTACACATTTGCATATCAACCGCAACGCCACCAAGTCGTGTAAACAACATTCGCGTAGGTTTCGTAACCGTTTAATGAGTTCTTCTGCCAAATGTGTAACATTCCCGCCAATAAATGATTCATTTCATAAACCATTATTACTATCGTATTTACGCACATTCTCTTCCTTCTCGCTTTCATCGTTTCATTTTTTTCTGCGTAACACGTGCGATGAGCAATTTCTAATTCGTCGAAAAATACCATCAAAGTGATAAAGGCAACTTTTCCGGTTACTCGAAGTTAGTGCTTATCGTTTCGATTCGACGATAAAATGGGGAAAATATTAAAATTCGCTGCTCGTATCAGCAAATTCGTCATTTGGCTTCCTGATGCAGCATTATTCACTTATTATTTCACGAAAGTAATTATTTTACAATTTGAGTAATTCGATGAATAATTTCTCTGAATTTTTCGATTTAAAAAAAAAATCCCATAATATGGAATATTGATATTGGGTCATTGAAGCGCTTCTTGCGGAGGTTGAGATGATTTGAGAGAAAACATTTTCAGATAAAAATTGTTCAAAATTAAACAATAAACATTTTTAGTTATTACAACATTTCTCGTATCTCGTTAAATTTCGCCAAAATTTCAATATATCGTCAACTATGCAAACAAAATTCTTTAGTTAATGCGTTTTTCGGAGACTTGGGGCAACCTGAGAAAAAAATTATTCAAATAAAAGTTGTTGGAAATTGCATGAGGAACAATTTTTGTATTTACAAATTTTTTCTACCGTCTTCAATTTCACAACAATTGTGCCGTTATTACCAAAAAATAAAATAACGATGAAATTTGATGAGATATAAAAAAGTTATAAATACAAAAAATGTTCATCATACTATTTCCAACAATTTTTATTCCAAACATTTTCCTCTCAAGTTGCCCCAAGTCTCACGAAATCGCCCCAATTGAAGAATTTCATTCGTGATGTTGACAATATGGCGGACTCGTAGTAAAACCATATTGAAAGAAATACATATTAAAAAATATTCACGACAAGAAATGTTCCTAATTCAATTTCCAATAACTTTCATTCCAAAAACTTTTCTCTCAAGTAGCCCCAAGTCTCACGAAATCGCCCCAATTGAAGAATTTCATTCGTGATGTTGACAATATGGCGGACTCGTAGTAAAACTATATTGAAAGAAATACATATAAAAAAATATTCACGACAAGAAGTGTTCCTCATTCGATTTCCAATAACTTTCATTCCAAAAACTTTTCTCTCAAGTAGCCCCAAGTCTCACGAAATCGCCCCAATTGAAGAATTTCATTCGTGATGTTGACAATATGGCGGACTCGTAGCAAAACTATATTGAAAGAAATACATTATAAAAAAATTTTCTCGACAAGAAGTGTTGTTTCTCATTCAATTTCCAATAACTTTCATTCCAAAAACTTTTCTCTCAAGTAACCCCAAGTCTCACGAAATCGCCCCAATTGAAGAATTTCACCGATGACGCTGACAATAATTGGCGGATTTGTAGCGAAAATAAAAAACATGCGAAAAAATGGCAACAAAAAATATTCTTCATTTAATTCCCAACAACTTTTGTCTCGAAACATCCCTCAAGTCATCCAAAAACTCTACAAGAAACTTCCAAACAAAACTTCTGGTCATTTTATCACACCAAATCGATAAATTTTATACAAATCGCCATCTTGTATAAAGCTCCATTCGTCAACCTTGATTTGTTCCCGTTTGAAAATTTCATTACACGTTCAAACAACACAATTTGGTTTTCTTTACAATCCAAGGCAGAATTTAAAGACGTACAATTTTTCGTGGTACAACCAAACCACATTCTTCGGGTATTAAAAGACCATAAAAAATTGCCATCTTGAAATTTCATCTGCTTGTCAAATACGCCGCTGGCTGAGCCTAATTTCACACAAAACTCGCTCACATCCAAATAACTCCTCGTTAACATCGAACGCTCGAAAGTAACACGGAAGAGGTAAAATTCATGTTCGCAAAATGTCACTTCCGACCACCCGTCGAGTTCTTTTCGAGGACATCTTTCTTAACGCAGACGCCACCGTTACACCATAATCGCTCGATGACCCGAAATAAATCCGCGTAATTGCATTTTCGTCGTCGAAAAGACATTTCCACTAGATTACCACGATTCGTGGAGATCGCTGAAGACGCGAATAACGTCAACAAAGAAACTCCAACATGACGAAATTCGGCCATATTGCTGATCAGCATACACGACCTCAATGAGGAAAAAAAACCACCAAACCTTCCCTTATCCAACTCCACAGTAACCACTTCTCAATACATAATCACCTGATAAACTCGCCATTCATGCAACATCGAAAATCTCCATGACCGCGACCACCTCGAACCACGTCACGTCATTTATCAGTATTCGCGATTCGATTAAATTCCTCAAACATCAATCGTCATGTAATTACATGGAAAACGCGCACCAAAATGACGAATCAATGATTCAGGTCAATTATCACAAGCCGATGCGATCGGTTGCAATAACCGAGCTATGAAAATTTCCATCACGTTTCGCATAAATTACCCAACCTCGAAAAACCGAAACTCGACCTAAAACCGATTACAAAGAATAAACCAGAAGGTGAAAAACTTCCTTTTAGAGTAACTTCGACAATAAAATATGACAAATACAAAATCCTCCCGAAGGCTGGCGGCTCGTTTAGCCTAAAACCTCAACAGCCTAGTCGACTCGACGGGGGAAAAAATTTCACGTATATTTGGCAACGTCGCATACCCCAAGGCGTACGTTACCTCGAGGCGACATGCATGTGCCTAAATTAAAATTAATTTTCCGCAATACACGTCATCGATATTTCGTCGATTAATCTATAAATCGAGTGATTCGCGAAATCGTCGAATATACAACGCGATATTATTTGAAAACTTCACAAAAAAACAAACTACTTACTCGTTTTCATGTAAAAACAATTTATAAAATGCTTATATCTGTATTGTTAAAATCCTCAACACCACACAATAGCACATTTCGCACCAAAAAAAGAAGTAAAATTCCAAAACAAAATATCAAATAATGAAAATGGCAAAAACCCGTGCAAACAACCTTGAACACGAATAGAAGACACGTCACAACTAACAAAAAAAAAACGATCGCGTAAATTTAATTATCACAATATCGTTGAACCTCAAATAAACGTAATAACAAAGTAACAAAAACCGAAATCGCCGAAAAATTACTCGACGAACACGTATTAACAAAAAAACCAACGGCGTGTCACAAAGTTTAGTTTTCGGTAAAATTCACATACACTTGAAAAATTTCTCGACGCCGCGCGACGCTACTCATCGAAAGAATAATCGTAATCTAAACAGAATCTCAGAGAATCATAAAGAAAACGTGCATTCGACATGGACGACCGGTAGGGGCGCTGCGCGCGTCTCGTCCTTCTACGTCGCCACTGCGGTGCTCCCGCTTTACGTCGCGCCGTTTCTATAATAACTATAGCACGTTGACGGCGGTAACGAAACGCGTCCGGGGGGAGGGGACCGAGACACCGATGAAAAAATTACTTCGTAATAACTTTGTGTGCGATAACCGTAGCAACGATCATGAGGCAACAAGTTTGACGAGCTCGCTTCACTAACCTAAAGGCTGATTTACACGTTGCGATAATTCGCGACGTGACTTGTTCCGTGCCCGATGGCCGTTCCCGCGACGCGCGGCGGGGTCGCGCGTCGTCCTCGCGAAATTCCGATCTCCGCGTATTCTCGCATCTCGCTCCATCGCTGTGTGGTCTTCGTTTGCGAAAACTTCGCCGTACCGTTAATTCACCATTTAAGCGTGTTTTTTCCGCGATTATGCCTCGTGAATTAATTACGAACCTAATTCGTTTCCAATTTTAATTATTCTTTTCGATAAAATACACCGAATATCGACGATATTCGCAAAATGAACCCATTATATCATCCTCAACGTTCTCGATAGGATATCTACCATTCATTCACATGAACCACGCACCAAACTTCAAGAAGAAATCTTTAAAATTAAATACACGGCGCGACAAACCCGACACCAAATACCTCCGAAGACCCCCCTAAATCCTCCAATTCGCCTCATCGCGTCAAACACCGACAAAAATCTCATCACAAACTCGGCAGTCGGCACAAAAATTGCGAAAAATCAACCACGATAACAAACCGCGATTGACGTGAATGAATACAAAAGGGAGGCCCCACGAAGCTACTAAAAACATAATATACGTTAAGGCCAACAATACCAACAATGGATGCGTTTAAAAATACGAAGATAGCGCGAAATTATCTAGCCGACTTTTCAATTCCTCGTACTTGTTTACAAATTCACATACGCGAATTCCGTTTAACAAGTAAATTCTGCAATAACCATTGACGGAATTTGAAAGGCTAACAACCATGCACCGAAACAGTCGTAGTTTTTTTCGCAATTCCGACGGAATCCGAGCGAAACCGTTCATCGTAATTACCCACCAAGTTATTACTTCAAAACCGTTAAATTTTGACCACACGGCGCATACTACGCGCGTATTTCAAAGAAATAATGCATTGTTTGTTGCACTAATCTGGTAAATTTTCGTGAAAAACGATCGATACGATTATACACGATATGTAATTGAATTCTTCACTGTATCGAAATATGTATTTTAAAAATTCTAAAATTTGAAAATCAATTAAGTGGGTCGTAAAACAGGCTATCGTATCGAAATTTTTTTTTTCGTCTCAAGACTCCTGAAAAGTACAAGTAGGTAATATTTACAGAAAAAAAGGAAATAAATCTACAATACATTGTTCCCCTGCTGATTTATCGAGACCTTTTTATTTTATAAGAACACTTGAAAAACGTCTTGAAACAAAGTACAGAAAAATAAACTAGTTGAAAGTTCGTATAAAAATAGCTTCTCGAACGACAGGCAAGCGATATTTTTGACGTTTTGTCATTTGAATTTTATGAAAAGAAAAAATGGATTTATGAAAAAATGTATAATAACAAAAAATATTCTTAATAAAATTGTAAATTCCCAGTAAATACACATAAAATTGTAGATTACCAATAATTACCGATAAAATTGTAAATCGCCAGTAATCACTGATGAAATTGTAAATTACCAGTAATTACTCGTAAAATGGTAAATTACCAGCAATTACCAATAATTATTCATTTTTTAATTTTTCACTAATATAGTTACGTTTTTAATCTCAAAAGCTGAGAGAATTTTTGAATTAATTCAAATAAATTAATTTACTTTTTCAAAAATACTTTCTCTTAAAATCTAATGCATGTTATTTTCATGTTAAAACTTCAGCTGAAATAGTGTTTCACTTAAATAGGTTTTTTCATGAATAAATTCAAAATTTTGGCAAAAATTTCCAAAAAAAAAAACACAGCATGGGCAAAATCACCACACCTGGCAACACTGAAATATAGATTTTCTTCGAATTAAAATTTTTTATAGCAGTAAATTTGAGCATGATGATTTTCATGTATTTTTAATAAAACCTATGTTATTATTTTTTTTTCAATTATTTGAAATTCTCGTACTTTTACAAAACAATTGAAAAAATTTCACATAATTTTTTTCTTCGATTGGCTCAAACTATTTTTTCATCATTAAATTTTTCAAATTTGAAAAGTTGAACATCTGTTCGTGTTTTTCTCGTAAATGTCGCGTTCTACGAAATTAATGTTAATAAATTAATTTGTGGGGAATTTCACGAGGATTATTTTTAGTCATTATCAATTTTTTCGTAAACTCGTTTTTCCCTGCTTGAGATTTACATTAAAGAACACCAATTACCGATAAATCAAAGAAATGCTTTTCTTTTTATGAAATTTGCTTCAATATGCTCGTTAAGACCAGAATCCGAAGAATATGCCTCCTGCCCCTCAAGTTGTTCAAAATACTTATTAACTGAACGAAATAGGAGGAAATCACCTACACGAGGGCGGTTTTTAAATGAAAATAGGGGAAAATTACCTACATGTAAGACTTGCTCTCTCCTCTCGTTGACTTCCCTTCAGACTACCTCTTCGACCAAAAAAAAAAAGGTATCTCGATGAATATGCAAGGCGATGGAAGGGGTACAACACATCAAACGTCGACCAGGCATTTATGTCGTGCGTAAAATTGCACCGACGGCGCGCGGTAGCGGCGTTTGTAGAACCCGGGTTAATTTAGGTGATACGGCGCAAAGCCCTAGAAGCTCTCGGCGGGATCCCTTTTTTGCGTATGGTTCGGCTTCAATACGCGAACAACGTTGTATGCGAACTTGGGCGAGATAATTTCGCAACGATAAGATCGGCAGCTGAAAACGGGCGCAAAGTTGCATGTACACGAAAGAGCGCCTCCGCGAGTAAATTAATTCCACTTTGGAGACTCTCGCGGACGCTGCGCGGCGTGCCGTTATCGCGGGAAAAGCCGAAGCAGGCGAACTTTCGCCCGGCTACGGCGAAATACGAGTTTTCTCTTTCTATTCCGACTGCGTGGTGCTTTTTCTGGCGCATTTCGAAATTCCCCAACGTCCTTTATCCATTTCCTTTTCAACTTTACGCAAACATAAAACTTTACATCCACCTATACCGAAAACCCTATATTTGGGTAAACTCGACGCGCTATATACGAGAATTTCAAAAACCTATATTTTCCAACCCCTCCTCTTTGTGTTGCTCGACGCTGCGGGCTCGACTCAGCTTTTTGTGTACGACGCCCCGTGCGAAACTTGGTAACGCGAGAAATTTTCCGCGCTCGTGTTTCCGTCGTCGTCGTCGTATACATTAAGGCCGCAATAAAATTCGAGAAATTAAATATTTTCCGAATATTATTTCACGTTTTAACGTGCTCGTGTATACCGGGTTACCAAACCATCGTATAACTATGTATCCCGCGGCGCATTTTTCACCGCGTCGGCGTCGTAATCCGTCGTTTGGAGGAATTTTTCAATAAGTTTTACCACCGTTTCTACATTTCGACGTGTTTTAATTACCTCGCGGTCCTATTGTTTCGATTTTTGTCGGCAAACGAAATCTCGAGCGGATTGGGATGCTTTGTAGTGAAGAAGCCCACATAGGGCGTTGCTTCGTTTCTTTGATCATTCAGATACCTTTGCGAGCCCCAAGCAGAATCTAGAAATAAGATTTAGGAAGAAAAAGAACCTTTGTGATTTTTTGATTAGCAGACAAAAGGTACCGCGGGAATGGATTCGAGAAAAATTGATAATAATAGAAAATGTTCTCTATGAAATTTCGTACAACTTACGTCACGAATGTTGTTTAGTTTAAATATTCGAATTTAATATTAAATAGAGAAAAATGTGGAGAATATTTTTTGAAATTTCCATGCCTTGGTTATGACGCGATAAATTGAAAATCGTCACGAAAAAGGTTTTAAAAAGGCGTCACGCGGTTGTCACGGTGATGTGTCATACTCATGAGTAATGATCTTATCATTTTCATGTCATGATAACGTGTCACAGATGACAGGTCATTGTTATGGTGACATCATGATCTTAAGTGATGTACTATACCATAACAAGTCATTAACATAGTGATCACTGACATGTGATATGTAATGACTTATAACGAACGTCATTGCAATGGTCAGACGTCATGGTTGTGAGTGACATATAATCATGTCTTGGGTGATATGTCGAATGACATGTCATGGTGACCTGGATAATGACGTATGTATTATGGTAATATGTCATAACGTTATCATGATATAGACGTGGTGATGATATGTGATGACAAGTCAGGTGATTGTTTTCCCCTCTCAAAACGAATTATGCGTCGAGTATTCATGTTCAACGAAAAATATAATTTTTTCATGTCACCATACCGTGTCATAGATGACTATTCACTGTCATGGTGACGTGTCATAGTCAGGAGTGACATGTAATCATGTTATGGTAGCATATCAAGTGACATGATACGATGACGAGTCCATTGTTATGGTAACGTGCCACGGTTACGAGTGGCATGTGACGTCAAATGACGTCTTCTAATGAACATGTGACATGAAAATGTCACACTGTGTTGCGAACTTGCACGTAAGCTGATTTTTCGTGGTACAGAACAAATACATTTTTCTATTTTCATTTAATCTTTTCAATACGACTGTCCATTTATGGAATACAATGGCCTCAAGTTCGCTGGCGTTTTTCTCATCAAATTTGCATTCTATGAAATTAACGTTGATAATTCAATTTGTAGGAAATTTGACAAGGATTATTTTTGGTTATTATCGATTTTCTCATAAACCCATTTCTCCTCCCTTAAAATCCAAGTAACGAAACCTTAATTAGCTGCCAGTTAAAAAAGTGGGTATTTTGTAGAAATCCTTGCTTGAAGTTATCTCAAACGTATTCCCATGGACTGTCAACACTCCAAAAAAATTCCGTTGAATCAACACAAGCCCGCAAAACTCCGTGAGCTCCTCAAAAGAAAAACTTTTCTGAAATTACTTCTACACATGTACCAAAAAAATAACTATTTCTGAGGGGAAAAACTACAACTTCAAATCTAAGTTGGAAAAGCCTTTGTTATCAG
This sequence comes from Maconellicoccus hirsutus, assembly GCA_003261595.1. NCBI lineage: Eukaryota > Metazoa > Arthropoda > Insecta > Hemiptera > Pseudococcidae > Maconellicoccus > Maconellicoccus hirsutus. The sequence continues at coordinate 2,864 of QBDW01000623.1, read as the reverse complement.
CACGATGGAAAAAAAACGCTTACTACGCGTTATCAAGCTAGGCGTTCACTAATGGCGCTTAGCTTTTGCGGAGCGATAACGAGACGGCGTGATCGCGCAAAGGGCGTAATTCGACGCTGTTTCGTGCACACGCCACATATGCGAGGCATTTTCGCATGGGCGGCGTGCCGGCGTCTTCGATGTAATCCTACACCATGGAGAAAATTTTTTCCTTGGGACGTAGTTGGCACGGCTGCGTAACGACGTCGAGCTTTATCGTCCTTGGTTTTGCGTCGAGGCGTATTCCCCATCTTCGTCCCCTTTCGACGTGTTTTTCGCGCTCGTTTGCAAAATAACCGAAACGTAGTCGTGAAACCTTTGAAATTCGTCGTTTTTAGCTTTATTTTTGTTTGGTCTCGTTTCGACGACGAGGCTGATAGAATTCAGGGTAGTGTACCTTTTACTTTTTCACGTGCAAGCCGCGTCATCCTTTTGAAGTTTGTTTTGCAAACGTCGTATGGAGTAAAATCGTTAAAATTTTTCGCCCAATTAACCGAAATTTTGGTTCAATTGATGAATTACGTATCACGAGTTCCATGAAGTTTTATCGATAGCTTAATGTATTCTCAAATAATCTCTAAATTCAACAATGACCATTTCACGAGATAAAACTTGAGTTCGTGTTGATAAGTATGTAATTAGGTACAAAACGATGATAAAAATACCTCGAAAATTCTCATTATTTCGTCGAAAAAATTCTCTCGAGTCTCAAACAAGAACTAGGTCGATACATAAAATTTTACATACCCGAAATATCACCAGTCACCAAAATCGTGAAATCGTCCACCAAAACCGCAATATTTTCATACGATACGAGTACTTGTCTCGATGACGTTTCGGCAATAAATCGCAAATTCAATGAAATTATCGATATGTAATCTCGACGCGCGTTAAATCTCCACAATACTCGACAGATTAGAACGAATTTTCAGAAAAAATAAAAACTTTCTATTCGCCACACGTTTGCATCGTTTTGCAACGACAAAAACACGAAAGACGAAAGAGGAAAAGAAGTATAAAGAAATACGAATATATCTTTCATACAAAATAAATATTATCGGGTCGTTTATCATTTAAAGTACGAAATATACGTCGTTATCGCGAACCCATTAATACGCTCTCTTCTCCTTTCTCATTTTCGTGTATAGATAAATCGTTTATAAATATAGTTCTCTCTCTGTCTGCGTTCGCGTTTCTTGGTCTTGTTAAAAGTACAAATGATATACGAAAAGTTCGCCTTCTTGAAATCGATTACGTTGGAGATTCGGGTAATTATCGGATATTTATTCCAGTGATTACCCACCTCCCTGACTCCTCGTCGAGTATTCGTATTAATATCATATCATTTGATACCGCTCTTAACCGAGTTAATTATTACGTTATTTCCGTTTTTTTTTCTCTAATTTCTTTCACGAATTAATCGAACATGCGGTTTGTGGATGAAGAAAACGGTTTAATTTTTGCGTCATAAATTAACAAATATCGATTTTCAAGCGAGATGACGCAAAGATTTTTAAATGCATTTTTTGAATTTTTTTCGGAGCAGTTTTTATTAATTTCATAATTCTAGTGGTAAAACGAACCAATTAGAAAGCTTTATACGGAATATTCATACGTTGGAGTTATTTTTCTGAGCTTGGGATGACTTAAGGGGAAAATTTTTGAAACAAAAATTATTGGAAATTGAATAAGGAACAATTCCTGTTGTGGTCATTTTTCCCGTATCCACTCAAATTTCGCCAAAATTTCGCTAATTTTGTTGATATTGTTAACAAAATTCGCCAGTCAAGATGTTTTTGTGAAACTTGGGGTAACATGAGAAAGAAATTTTGAAGTAAAAAATACTGAAAATTGAATGAGGAACAACTTTTGTTATAAAGTCCAGTAAAATACACCAAAAAAAGAAGAAAAACTTCAAACAGCTTTTATTTTGATGCTGATATCAGACATTTCAATATTTAAATTTTGATTTTGATAATTGCACATTGGAAAATGTCTGCTTCGATATTTCGATTTTTAAATCTGGATGATCTGACTGATATTTCAATATCAACGTTTTAGTTTCGATATTTCAACATTGGTATTTCAATTTCGATATTTTGATTTTGAAATTTCAATATGAATATTTTGATTTCGATATTTCGATATTTTAGTTTCGATCTTGCGATTTCGATGTTTCGATATGGATACTTTGATTTTGAAATTTCTACATCGATATTTCGATTTCGATTACAATATTTTAGTTTTGATATTTCAATATGAATATTTTGATTTCGATATTTCAATATTTTAGTTTCGATCTTGCGATTTCGATGTTTCGATATGGATACTTTGATTTTGAAATTTCTACATCGATATTTCGATTTCGATTACAATATTTTAGTTTTGATATTTCAATATGAATATTTTGATTTCGATATTTTAGTTTCGATCTGGCGATTTCGATGTTTCGATATGGATACTTTGATTTTGATATTTCTACATCGATATTTCGATTTCGACAACAATATTTTAGTTTTTATATTTCCACATCGATATTTTGATTTCGATATTTTAATTTCGATATCGATGTTTTAGTTTCGATATTTCGATATCAATATTCTAGTTTTTATATTTCCACATCGATATTTTGATTTCGATATTTCAATATCGATATTTTAATTTCGATATCGATGTTTTAGTTTCGATATTTCGATATCAATATTCTAGTTTTTATATTTCCACATCGATATTTTGATTTCGATATTTCAATATCGATATTTTAATTTCGATATCGATGTTTTAGTTTCGATATTTTGATATCAATATTTTAGTTTTTATATTTC